>JAOWAW010000028.1:0-46240 GCA_028565695.1 Nicola tetela | reverse complement strand
ATAATGTGCCTGTATCTGGCTCTAATGTGTTAACTGAGTTAAACTAATTTAAGTTGAGTTAACTGCATCCAGCAAGCAGCATCGCACAGAGCAAAGGGTGCCAGTCTGATGAAGCGTGTGGGGAACATGAGAACCTAGGCGTGGCCAGAAAAATGGCACACTTACTCAGTTGTACTAGAAGGCCAGATTATCACAAAACACACCAATTTGCAGCTTGTACTCCAATGAGCAGCAACACCGGTGCCTCTTGCCTATCTTGATATACGTCAATTTCCATGGCCATTAGCCATAATCCTTGCTCTAGGAATGACACCTATGTGTGGTGGGGGATAGTTGGCGTGATAAGGAAACCTAACTGTGTTTCTAGGGAGGGAGAACACGACCCAATAACCCTCCCTTAGCTGTGTACGCTTTCCTGCCTACGGTGAGGAACCACCATGGACTGTTGCCCCTACAGCCTACCAGAGAAAGGACAGCCATTTCTACAGCAGCCCGCAACAAAGTGGGAGAAGAGATAACTTACCCCACAGCGATCACCTGTGTATCCCATAGCACAAGCACACCGATATCTGGCCACCTCATCCATACAAGTTCCTCCATTCATGCAAGGGTCTGACATGCAATCATTGATGTTTGTCTGCATCCAAAAAAGAAAAAAAAACAGATACACACATTTAAAAAGGGTTGTTGGAGATGGAAAAATACAGACACACACTTAAAAGGAGCTGCTGCAGAATAAAGACACACGGTTAAAGTAGGATGTTGCAGACACAGACGCACTTAAAATGGGTGGTGGCAGACAAAAAAACTGACACATTTAAAATGGGTTGCTGCAGACAAAAAAATACATTTCAAATAGGCTGCAAGTGACAAAAAAAACAGACCCGTTTAAAATGGCTAACAGCAGACAAATAAAAAACAGACACAACTGTGGTAATGTTATATGCTTCACATGCTTACTCTCACCTGGCAATTTCTATCAGTGAAACCTTCAGAGCACTGACACATGTAGCCATTCACTATATCTTGACAGGTTCCACCATTTTGGCATAGCCCAGGTGAACAGTCATTGATTTGTTCCTGCACGAAAGGAGGCAGGTACTTAGACAGAAGTCATCACTAACTTAAACCTAATCAAGACCGAAACACACCTTCCTCTATTAGGAAGAAAGGGTGATACCTTGCAGTACTGTTATCATACAAGGTGGTAGAGTGGCTTCTATAGATGAGAAGTCAAAGCATGCCAGCAGAGCAGTAACTTATACTGGGTCTGGGTCTGAGGCAATCTGCAAATGTCCTCTCTTTGACTTTTCTCTTCCACTGAATGTGGTTCTATTATGGATTTTCTCCTTGAGAGCTGTGCCAGCTACAATAAAATGACCTCTGCAAATTTGACTTGAAACCACCTTGACTGATCAGCACTTAGCTTCCCAGTTGGCCAGAGAACCACTTGCAGCAGAAAGAATAACACCCATGCTTCACCATACAATCATGCCAGGCAACTGCAGTTTTCCTATATCACTTTGACTGACTTATACTACTGAGAGCAACACTATCTTGTGTTTCTCCTTGAGGCTTCTCTGGTCTCTCGAGGCATGCAAAGCCCATGCAAACATGGTTTGACAACTTCTAGAGATGATAGAACCATGAAACTTGGCACACACACATGTGCGCGTACACACTCACACTAATCTTGCCAATAGCACACTGAAGAATGAGTTTCAGACACAGCATTTAACTCCTTCTTCCTCTTCCTAGTAAAGGTAGACTAAAACCTCTCAGATTCATGACCTGATGCTGGACGGAAGTGGATCAAAAATGTTGCCTGGACATTCAGAAAAGGAATACAATGAGTTTCTCTTTGAAGGTATTCTCTGAGCACTCATCAACGAGTATCTACCCTACCTGATGCCATATTATAGGTACAGGGACCTTGAGAAAGTCTAGCCTGGAGAGGCTGTCTACACCTCAGCAAAGCAAATGGAGGAAATTCCCCAAGTAAGTCTACGGGACAAGGGATACTAAGGAAGACAGACATAAAAAAAACTGCAGGATTTGAGGACATTCTAAGGCCCAAAGCTGGCTTCTTATGCTGACTTTCAACAGCTTTCTTTCTCTGTGCTGTACATGTGATGGCACAGATAAAGAAAAAACCCTTGAAGAAACCACTCTTACTTCAGAAAATAGCTTCTCATCCCTGGAAGGCTGGACAAACGTGTTTGCAGCAGGATGTGTCCGCCAATTACAGGTTATCGTGAAGCCACGATTTTCACACCTGCAACTTCCGGAAGCATTAGCGAACATTCTCTGCTTTCATCTGTTGAAACCTCAAGGGCAATTGCAAGGATAGGATTGATAGTAACTAGCCAGGGTTAGATGTAGCAATGCCTGTGGATAGCTCTGAGGACTTTAAACCTCTTCTTTTCGATTGTCATAGTGCAAGAGAGCTCTGCAGCTTTGATATCACCAGCATGTCCTTTGAAGGTCAGCATCCTCTAGTGTGCATCATTAATTTCGGGTATTTTGGCAAGGTGACAAACACTCTTATGGAGACCATGCTCTGTCCACTAGGCACACAGGCTTGGCACACTGTGTAAGCCATGCACATTACAAGCAGCTTTGTCAGTCATCAGCTGTGTTAGTGATAGATTCACGATTTACTGAAAGGTCCTAGCTGTAAATTGGCTGTGTGAAACTAGCTGCTCAAGCTTGCCCATAGCACCTTCCGGTAATCTAAGGACAACCTTCCCAATGTTTTAGGCAGTGAGCCTTGAGTTAGGTGTCTTGATGCCAGTGAGACATTTTTGGAAATGTGGGTGGGCACGTCATGTATGCTGCATGCAGATGTGGGCACAACAACTTGCTTTGGTGCAGGTCATCTGGAATACCACTACAGAAGTCAAAGTAGTCAAGTTAGTTACATATTTTTTCTGATCTTAGCCACAAGGACTGCTGAGGGAAGTGCAAAATGAGACAGTTGTAGTGGTATAAACATTTTAAAGAGAAATGTGACAACTGCAGTGGACTGGACCAAGTATTTGGTCAAGGCAAGGCATGAACAAACCTAGGTTTCCAGGTTGCCCAGTAACCACCTTTGTTTTTTTAGGCATAGGTCTAGGTAGGCCATCTGACACTAACCTGGCCATGCGTAACTTTTCATGTAGCCATTCTTAATGGGTGATGGTAAATGGGCTGCTCTTGTTTTATTTTACGACTATTAATAATCACAAAGCAGAGAGGGATGGTCATGGGTAAGTGTCTGGTAGCAGAGAGTAGCAGAAAGGGCAAGTACTAGTAGTCCCAACCAGGGGCTGCATTTATGATCACAAGGAAATACAACGAAACCTGAGAATGATGGCCACCCAAGGGACTACACAAAAGTGGCCTTAATTCCCAGGTTTCAGTGTGCAGAAGGAACTGTGGAGAAGTAATATTAATTCTCAGGTGGCTGTAACAACAGGTTTGACTGTCAAACAAATAAAAATTGGGGTTTAGCCACCTTAAGTTTTTCAAATTTTATCAGGGAGGGCTCATGCACCCCACATAATCTTAGGGCTAGGAAGCCATGCCAACAGGGGTACCTCATTTGCCACTGAAGGCCAATAGTCTTCTTCGTGAAGATCACTTTGTCAGACCTAAGGTCAACAAAGGTGACCAGGGCAGGGTATATACGACAGTGCACTCTTTAAAATGTGATTTCAGGTATAGATCTGCTCACCTCGCAATTACTGCCAGTATAACCTGCTGCACACACGCATCTATAGCTGTTCAACATGTCCATGCACGTTCCACCGAACTGACATGGCATTGCTGCACAGTCATCAATGTTCTCCTGCAAAATAAACAGAAAAAAGCACCATGTGAATTTGTTTCACAAGGACTGAAAATGAATTTCAGGACCATGGACATAGCAAGCTGATGTCATTGAGACAATTGTATTGCAAATTCCACGCAGGAATCTAGATTTCAAGTCTGTTCTCCAAGCAGGCTCTACCTGGAGAAATCAGTGAGCACCATTTTGCTGCACTATAACCAGGAGATAAATTCATGTGACTACCAGTGTGGAGGATAGTAACAGAATCCAGTACTGGCTGTGTGGAGGATAGTAACAGGACCCAGTGCTGGCTAGGTAACCAAGTTGATTGTGAAATATGTATGCCGTGAATACTCCATTGGTATGGTGGCAATACAATTCTAGGTCCGAGAATGAATGTTTTTCTAAGAATGGAATGTTCCTTTTTCACTTCAATGAAGGTTCAAATGTTCTACAATGGTCTCCATTATGATGGTTATAGAACAACGTGAACTGATTGATGAATTACAATATTGACATTGTTGGCTTATGAATGGTATAGAGGTTGAGCCTATATACTCTGGTATCTAGAGCAATAACAGCAGATAGTCATGACTGTCCTTGGTAAAAAGGGCCAATTAAAGGGAGTGAGAGAAAGAAAAGATTAACCAAATGGTCCCACAGGTTACTAGTTGTACTACCGTTATACTTGAAAGAGTTTAAGCAGAGCTTGCACTACACTCGTTCACCAAGTCCTGGCTTCTTCAAATGTTTCTGCACTGATTTGTTCTTCTCTGCCATTCCGATGAGAGTATGCAGCCGGATCACTTACAAGTTACAACTTAAATGTTGTTCAAACTTTGCAACAGGAATCATGTTGCATATACTGTAAAAGTGCCTGCTGTGCAATAACCCAATGGTAAGAATTGCATGACAATGATGCACTGGTGCAAGATCAAGTTTTGTTGTTTGCGAATTTGAGACACAACCCATGTTCTTTTTGAGTGTTTGGCAACTGTTTTGCCAGCTCAGGGGAGAATTGAACTACATGTACGTAAGGGAGAAGTCCAGTCGCCAAAGTTATGTCTGAAGCGGGCATTCTCCCTGCCCACATCCCATGCATATCTCAATGAATGTTCAAACGCCCGTTATATTAGAATAAATGTTCATTTTATCCCATGAATCAAACAAATGCTTGAATGTTGGAACACTCGTCCCAGGCCTGTTATCCAAGTCAGGGACTAGTGACAGCTGAGCCAACAGATGGGAATGGGCATTAATTTTTTTTAAATCAAAACTGAGTTAAATTCTTTGAATTGACTGAGACAGAGAAGGGCAAGCAAGGAAATCAAATCACTGTGTGTTTATACTGACATCAGAGCCTTTCAGCCACCTATATTCCAACATATCAGAAACAGTGTAAGACCCTCTTACAGTCTGACAGTTCAAAGACTCTCCAGGTGTCTTGTAGAAATGGCTACACAAGTCTTCGGTGTTCATGTGTGAAACTTAGCCAAGGTGGTGCTCAACACATAGCCTGTGCATGTGTACTGGACCTGATTTCTTTCTTTCACCAAATGCAAGACCCATGACTTACAAAGCCAATATTCAAATGTGCAAACTGAAGAAACATTCAGTTAAACCTATTATTATATCCATCACTGGTTTGTAACCAATCTAGGCATCCGGTCAAAATAAATGTAACTTGCATTTTTTAAATGTATCCTGTTCTCACCTCACAGTTTGTGCCGGTGTAACCTTCAGCACAAGTACACCTGTAGCCATTCACTAGATCTGCACAGGTTCCGCCATACTGGCACGGCATTGGTGCACATTCATCAATGTTCATCTGCAAGAATGACACAGTAGGACAAACTGATTCTTTTTACTACTTCTCACAACTCACATGATGTCCCCCATACAAACTGCCTATCCCCTAAGACGTTGGGAGTTTCCGATCACAACCCCTTACCACACACCATCTACAAATCCCAACCCCTTACCCACACACTTCAAGGTTGTGACAAGGTTTCAAGAAAAATATTTATAGCCTTGACACTGGGTCACGACCTCGGTCTCAGCTATGAATCTATACATGTTGCTACAGTGGAGACTGGATACAACAACACTAGTTTTACCAAGACCAAAAAGTCAGCAAATCTGATCTTCTCTTTTTTTTTCTTCACATTCACATGCTATCTCAAGGGAAAACAGTGGAACTTGGATAAGACGTACTGCCTAGGGAAATGAAAAAATGTTTCAGCACTCTCAATGATGTTATCAGTGCTGGCGAATATAGGATGCTTCAAAGGAGACACCTGTACGCTGCATCAATGCTGCACTGTATGACATGCAGGAAGACTTCCGCTTTCAGCAGTAACATCAGGACTAGTGTTGCTGGCAGTCGTGCACGGTCCTGCTGGCAATAGAACATCAACCAGTAGCGCGTGTGAGGATGCAGTGGTGAAAGCCTCATCAAGCTTTCACCTTTGAGGCTTATTTCTGGTTTCTTCAAGGCTCTTCTAGTGCCTTTGGCAGGAAAAGTATGTACTAACCAGGGATTTGGACTAGTACCGTAGAAGAAATTAGTGGTACATTGTAAGCAAGTGTACTATTCGGATACTAATCAAAAAAAAATTGCATAGTTTCAATGGCCCAACGTTCCGTTACCAGCAGTAAGTAATTATCAGAGTTCCATTGTACATGCATGCCTTGTCATACAGAACATATTGTGCATACATATTATAGGTACATGCATGTGTTGCTTGCAATGCTGTTAGACATGTAGTTTTACATTGCCAATGCATCGCTCACAGGTTCACACACTTCATTCGCACAAGTTTATCGCGTTCAGGTGCTTTTAACTGTACAGTGTGCCCACATCCTTGTATTGATGTTGTTTCATACAGTACATTTCTTTTAGTGTTTTCACTTGAGAGAAATGTCTATTGAACCAGTCTCTCATTATTACAATGTCATTAATGCATTGAAACACATCACATTTAGTTTCAGCCACCAGAAAATTGTCCATTTAGTCAAACTGTTGTTAAACCTAAGGTTGTTATATACACTCCACTGCACAATCAGGTATACCAGACAACACTGTGACACAAAGCCTAATATCTAAGCCATTCATAATTATCAAATTTTCTCCCATCCAGAAATAATTCAGATTGGAATGGGTCCCCCGCAATTCATTTGGGTACCCCTTGTATGAGGTAACAAAGTTCCAAGTGATTTCAGATAGCACCTCATCTCCTGCTGTTCTGGATTAGATTGCACATCTTGTCTTTATAGCTGAGCACTCTTGGTCCCAGTTATGAAGAGAGGACATTGTCAGTTTCTGTAGGTATTTGGATATCCTTTTACAACTGTTATTGATGGAGATAAAAGGCTGCTCATCAAGAGTCAGAGAGCCTGGTAAGTATGGAAAGGATGCTGAGCGGGCCAGGAGCACGGTTTCTGTGCAATCAGCCACCAGGACCACCACAGAATTTTCACACGTGATCTATGCAAAATTTTACGGTCGTTGCGTGACCTAGCCTTTTTCACCTGATCTAGAACCGACATGCAGTGTGATACTGTTCATTTCCATTCTGCACACTGCTCACTTCCTGTAAGATAACATCACATCGTTTCTTTGGACATTGCAGTAAAAGTGTACCAGTCATGGGAGTCAGTCTGGGAACTTTTTTTATCCTTTTTTTGCTTGCTAGTGTTCACTGAGGTGCAGCAACTGCCAAGACGTGGTTTGAGAACCGTCTCAAAAACTTTTTCTTTGCGAATGCCATCGATCTGGACAGGCCACTCCAGCTCCGAAGTCATTGACACGAGGGTCCAATTTACATTGTACTGTATATACACATTGTGATTTCACACTCCAAGTTCAGAAGCAGATCGTCATAGACCTCTTCAAGGTCTTTCTTCTTCATAACAGGAGGTTTTGCTCTGAGAAACCCTTGCTGAATTGGTGCAGTGTATCCATGCTTGGCAGCAAAGACAACCAGCAAGCAGCTAGATTAACAATAAAAATGTGCTAGTAGCTTCAAGGTTCTGTGACTACTACTGCTATGATGATAGAAGCTGGTGGTTCTGGCCGATTGAGTACATGAGCGAGGGTGAGATTGCAAGGTTAGAGTAAGCTTAAAGGCAGGAAAACTGTGTGACCACAGCTTTTGATTGCAGCAGGCCTGGCATTCCTCATCATGTGAGCATTGTGGCTTCATCACCTGCTTGCTGCCCATTCATACTGAGTTAACACACAGGCCCTACACATGAACAGGAAGTGTTTAAACCCAAGCAGAGAAATCATAGTTGGTGGGCAGAAGCCTGTTTCGGAGCAAGAAAACTCAAAACCACACACTTCAACCACTGACAAATGCTACCTCTGTAGACCACACACTGGAAATCACATTATGTCAACCCTGTACTGTCTTTTCATCAAGAAGCAGTATAGAGAATCGATCGTTTACTAGTTCTGTGGATGATGTTTGCATAAACATAGTCTGGATGTTGCACATTGTTGGCAGTCTAAGATGCTACCAACTGCAGATACCACAAACTGTATAGTTAACCACAAAGCTGCACTGCGTGGGGCATGCACAAGCATGCATGTACAAGATGGATTTGTTACCATTTTTCAAGCATAGTAAAGATATTATACGCTTACTGCAGTAGACTATCCTACTGATCAAATTACTTATGACATTTACATATAGTGCACAGCAATAGCATGCCTACCAAGGCACATTTGACATACTGTGAACAGGACTAAATTCACATATTGGAGAAACTACACTTTCATTTTTTCTCTCTGATGAGGGAGTCAAAAAAATACAACCTATGTCTAAATTGAAAAAAAAACTATGGACATCCCATATGCTGTAATCCTTTTTCTTCAAAAAAAAATTCCTACCTCACAATTCTCGCCCGTATAACCAGGAACACAGTCACACCTGTAGCTGTTCACCATGTCCCTACAAGTTCCACCAAACTGACATGGCATTCCCATGCAGTCATCAATGTCATCCTAAAGGGAGGCAGAACAGAGTGGAATATCAGCCACCTTGGTAGTCAAAACAACCTTCACATTCACCAGCAGTACAAGAAGACTGCACTTTGCACTTGAGTGATCATGACTAGAGTTGTCAAAAATCATTCATGCAAATTTACAACATTGATAAGCTAAAAACAATTTACATGTTTGCTAATGTGTGACCAAACGGTGTCAAGAACACCATTTCCCTCCTTATAGTGTGTCTCAAACTGTCACCATTTTCACATGAATTGTCCTCACAAGCCTCTCGCTGCTCCATCAAATTGTAATCTCTAGTTTCCCACTAGTCAGTGTCTTTACAACACATGTTGCACTTAGTTTTCAGTGTGTAATTACACATGAGCAGGATAAATGATGCCAACATCAATCTACATCAGCATACATTTCAAGCCATTTCACCACAAGGGCTGAGATTAGAAGACTACTAAAAATCACACATAGAAAATTAACTGACAGAAGGACCTGCAGTGCAGCTGTTGCATGATAGGGGTCACTTCAACATCTGCAGCCACTTTGAATGAAAAAGTGAGATGCAAGGCTTGCCAGTCTTTCCTCTTTCAGCAGTATTGTAGAGCATATACACACAAAAGCATGGGAAAGCCATCATACAAGAAAAGTACAGTGTGCACAAAAGTCACACACCTGGCAATGGCGACCACTGAAGCCTGCCGAACACATGCAGACAAAGTCATCAACAAGGTCTCTGCATGTTCCTCCATTTTGACATGTTACTCCTTCACAGTCATCCTTGTTAGTCTGGAGAAAATAAGAGAGCAAGAAAGGAATCAGCTTATCAGTTGTTAAATGTGACTCATGTCCACAAGAGTAGATGGGTACACGTCCCTATATCGAAACCTTTTCATTTGCGCCCAACACTAATTAGTCAATCAATGTGTACATCTTCCATTCTTTCTCATATATGTTTTTCAATTTTTAACTGTACAATCAAACTTGATTTGATTGCAAGGGCAATAGTCACACAGTGCACTAAAGATTATCTCCATTTTGCAACCAGCTAAATGTGGCCATAGAAATAGGTAATGACTCATATGCATGCCTCCAAAGTGTAATGCTTTTGACATGTTTTTTTTTCTCTAACCCTTTTTCAGACACAACTTCCTAACTTCCAACTAAGAAAACATGCGAAACACTGAGATGCAAGCATCCAGCCTGTAGTAGACTATTGACAGAAACCTGCTCTAGCAAGAAGTAATGAGCGGAAATGACATTAAATCGCAATGAGGGCAGAGAATTGGTGAAGCTTCCCAAAACTTCTCACTGAACAAATTACTGATTTGTTCAAAACTTGTGCACAGACCCTACATTAACTGGAACACAAATCAACTAGTTCATTTATAAACCTGACAGTAGCAGCAGCTGGCTTAATGGTGCATAGTAAATTTGCTTGAAGCTGACAATGCCCAGTCTACATTGTTACAACTGCCAGTGGATCACACACAAGAAGAGTTATTCTGGGTATCAACTTCAATGCATGCTAATATGGAAAGATGACATGGCTTACCTGGCAAGTTTCACCCGTGAATCCAGGTGGGCAGGCACATGTAAAACTGTCCCCTGATCCCAACAGAAAACTGTCCTCTGATCCAGAATTTGAACAAGTACCTCCATTGGCGCAAGGATTTGGAAGACATATGTCAACTGTACTCTACGGATAGGGTAGACAAACAATGGTTTTGGGTGACTGTCAGATTGAAGCTACAGAACAAGTCAACAACAACTGTGCTAGTTAAACTGCACACCCACTGCCACATGTTTCTATAAAGGCACTGTCAGATTGCAGAGCAGTTAACCAGTTCTCTCCATTGATTACAAAAGTGCTCCCAACACCTGCCATCTGATGAGTTTCCTTGTCAGGTCTAAGTCCCCCTGAGAACAATCTATTTCTTTCTATGACCAAATCTAGACCTTTATGGACCAGTGTGACATACTTACATCAGCTGTTACATTAGTGATGGCGTAGTTAGAGACTGTGTAGCCGCCTACATTGTTATGGAAGAAAAAGACTGAGCGAATGAGTGATGCCTGGGTCACCAACTGCCCGGTATTTGCACAAAAATAGCTGCAGGAAGAAGGAAGACACAAAGAAACATAATCTGGCAACAAATTCCGTTTCAAAAGCACAGATTTATCCTTAAGCCTGTAATGCCATATCAGAGTATTACTCAATAATCTAAACAAGATGTGCTGAGATTTTTCCATAAACTTTCCAAGTCATTCAAAAAATGAATAGTTCATTTGCTGGCTGAAGCAGTCTTTGCATTATAGTTGCTTGGTATGTGGACTTGAACAGCATGAAGACAGATTCTCCATTTATTATATTTTCTATTGCTAAAATCATTGTCTTTATCAAAAGGTCAATATTTATGAAGACAAAAAAATCTCAAAACACTCAATCTGAAAAACAATTAATATCTCCAGGTACTGAGGTGTTCCGTCATTTGTCTCTGAATGCAAACACCAAGTGGATAACTTACCGAAGAAGACGTAAAGCTGTTGTCAGTAAGCAGTCTGGTGCTGCAACACAAACTTGTAGTTCAGTACTCGACAATGTAGAGATGTTGAAGCATGGCGAGCTGGACTGCAGAAGGTCAATACGGTCATCCGCATGGCAGCCTTGTTGGATGGTGATATTGATACAAACTGTACTCCTTAGGCCAACGGGTAGCAGAGCTTGTACGGTGTCAGCGACAAGAGGAGCTCCTTGTCCATTTCTTGATAGTCTGACAAAATGGTTAATGGTGTGACCTCCTGCCAGTAGTTGTGGTGGATTTGCAGGTTGAGCAGTCACTACCACTGTATGTTCTACGGATGGTATTACACTGCTGTTGTCAAACACCTGGACCAAAATGTTGTAAGCCACACTAGATTGTGACGAATGTGTGATCAGGTTGAAGTAGCGAGCTGTTCGCAGAACCTCTGCATAGTATGTTTCTAGTTCACGACCGCGAAGGTTGATTACAGAGTGAAGAGGGTTTCCACTTAAATCGGTGATATTTGGAGAAGTTGGAGGAGCAACTGTCAGGAAATGGCCACAGCTTTCAATGCAGAGAATTTGATGCCGATGGAGGGCAGATGGTGTTACAGTTAAACCACGTAAGATACCAATAAATGCTGGCCAGGTTGTGTTGGGCCATGAGCCAATATACCAGTCGCCAGTGACTACCAGTAAACGAGTAGCTGGTAAGTGCCGTTGACCAATGAGTTCACCATTGATGTATGCCCAAGCATACATTCCGTCGGATGTAATTGCAGCATGGAGTAAAGCAGAGTTATTCAGAGGAATGTTGCTTTGGAACTCAAGTGTTTGATATGAAATACCACCAGCTTGTATTGTTGCTATTGACAATACAAGAGACCAACCATGAACACGGACAGCAAACACGCCAGGCACAACAATCACTTCACCGCTCATACTTCCACTAAAGTGGAACCAGAAAGACACTGAGAATGTGTTGAATGACTGTGGCAAACCAGCAGCGCTTCTAGAGACAGATATTAGTCCAGAGCTAGCACTAAGTGAGAGATCCTTCTCACTGCAACTGGCTAATGCACCACTCAAGGTAAGCAGATCCACAGCACTGACTACATCACACTGTGCATACTTGCTGAAGTCAAATCGACAACGACTGCTTGATTCTGCTGAAGAGCATACTTCAAGGTTGTCACAGCGACCACCGCACCTGCAACTTCCACAGCCTTGATCTAGGCATCGCCATTCAGCTGGTGAAATAACACCATCCCGTATAGCAGCATAATATATAACTCCAGTGAGCGGGAGGAATGGACTCCTTCCTACTCTCAAATGAGCACCCAAAAAGAATGAGTTTGCATCTGAGCCAACAGTCGCAGAAAAGCAAGGTTCTCTATCAGAGATATACGGTCTGTTCATTCCTGGGTAGTCATCCAGGTACACAGTCACTCCACCATGGCCATATTGCACTAAAACTGTGTGCATATTGCCATCATCAATGGATGCACCAGTGAAAGGAAAGGTCAAACGTTCTCGGCTGATTGAACCAGCGCTGGGACAGATACGGAAAAACACGTCCACCGTCTCGGCCGAAGCTAGAACTCCAAATACCCATGTGGCATCAGCACCTTGTGATATCAGAACACCGCGAGATCCAGCTGCCAATGAAAACCGAATTTTCACAGTGAATGCAGAAAGCTGACTAAAGTGTGGGCCAGGATTATACTGGTCTGGGACTCGAGCATAACTTTGTTGGAAAGTCAGTGATGGAGAAACTGCACCTGCAACAGTACCATCTAGCAAGTCATCAGCATAGTGAAGCAGATTTGTGACACCCGGCCGTAGAACAAGACGCCGAACCGTGCCGTTAAAGCAACTACTTGGACCACTTGGACCGCCTGGAAGGCCGAGGGGACAACCAACATGCAGATTGCTATTAGAATCTGGCACAGGCGCCGGTCTGAAAGACAACGGTGAGCTGGCTACTTGAAAACCATCGACATGGAGAGTGACAGCTGGATAATTGACATTTAAACTGAATGAATACCACTCACCTGGCTGGAGAGCATCATAGGGTAAGGACACATCCCTCCCAGCACCAGTCACATCATGGTAAAGGTATGTAAACCCATTCGACTGAATCTCCAATCCCAAATAAATGTTTCCTGAATGTATAAGGGCAAGGACATGGCCAAAAGAATTTGCCTTGAAGCAACCTGCAACAACAACTCCATCCAGCAAACGTGTTGGAATACTGGCACCAGGAATTGATGATCGCTGTACTCCGTCAAATGTTGCTACTCCTGCAACTTGTGTAATGCTTCCAGTCATCATCTCCAAGATGTTCACTGCTGACACATTTGTACATGTTCCAAATGGCCCTGTATCACAATCACATGGGCGATTTGCTCGTCTAGTTAAGAGTGGACTTTGTATAGACAACCTGAGGCCTTGAATTGGATGTATGTGGCTATCACTGTCTTGGATCTGTGCCCGTGGAGCAAGAACTAACGATCGTTGCCCGATTGAAAAATTTCTGTCTCCCAAACCATCCACAACAGGGAAGTTGTCATTACGATCCAGGATGTTGACTGTGACACTGACCTGTGACTCCATTGACGGTGTGCCACCATCTGCAGCCTTAACATTAAATACATATTGCCTTGGGCCATCTTCATAGTCCAGACTGGTATCAGTTATTGACAAACTGCCTTCAGAATTGATTTCGAATGGACTTCCTACCCCAACAAGCTCATACATAACTGCAGCATTATGCCCAGCATCATCGTCAGTTGCTTGAACTTGGAGGAAATTACTCAAGATAGTTTGTTCAGGAATACCAATGGTAAATGATGGTTGTGAGAACACAGGGGCATTGTCGTTGATGTCCAACAGAGTAATGGTCAGTATAGCTATAGAATTTTGTCCACCAATATCAATGGCCTGTACCTCCACAGTGTAGCTGGTTGTGCCATTGTCTCGATCTAGATGGCCTATGTGTGTTAGTACCCCTGTAGCAGAATTGATGACAAATTTTCCACCAGGGTTGCTCACCAAATTGAACGTAAAACTTTGCATTGTGTCCGGTGGGCAACCAGTATCTCCATCTGTAGCATTAAAATTGAAAATGATGCCACTCGATTCTTCTTCGAAGCTTGTGACATATCCACCAGGGGGTGGAGGGGGTTGAAATTCTGGAGTAAACTCATTTTCATTGACAACATTTACTGTGATTGTAGCATTTGAGGTCCTCACGGGACCAAAAAAGCAGTTTTCTTCCCGGTCTCTCCCATCAGAGGCAATGACTACCAAGTCATAGCGACAACGATCCTCGAAGTTTAGTGGTTGAAGCAATGAGAGGTTACCATCCTCGGTCAATTGGAATTTTGAGCTGTCCTCATCCAGTCGGAATGAGATGGCATTGTTTGGCCACATTGTGTCGAGATCAGTGGCAACGAGATTAGCAATATGACCAACACGTTGCTCAACAGCAGAAATGGGTTGGACGTGTATTACTGGAGGATAAGTATTGCTTTCACGCGTTTCAATAGTCAACATTGCCCTTGCTTTTGGATCAATCAAATCAGAAGCAGTGATGTTAAGATTGAAGTGTGACCGGACAATTCTCCGCGGAACAACACAGAGGGGATCATTGCACGTTCTTATCTGTCCTGTCGTAGCATTGATCATAAAAATGTCACAAACAAGAACTTGGTGATCACCTTCCCCTGTGACGGGTGGGGCTGTGCCCTCCAAGGGTCCCGACAGCATATCACCAGATGCAGATCCAAGAGATACATTGACATGTGGGCATTCCAGACCAAAGAAAATAGGCCAATCAGGTTGATTTATGTGATCAGCATCAGTTGCATTGAATTGCACTACCACCTGATGGCCTCTAGCTCCTTCAGGCACACATGCACGATAGGTCAGAGGTTCAAAGACTGGCCGATTGTCATTGACAGGTATGATGTATATAGTCGTTGTGACTGGGTGGCTGTTGGCCCCTAGATCATCCTGGATAACTGTTTCTACGATTCGTGGATCAAGTGTTGGCTCGGGAACGTTGTTAACATAAGATAGACTGCGTATTATTACATCTGCAAATACCCTATTGGCACTAAAGGTAAAATTCCAGCGGGAAGTTGTTGAGTCTGGCATCTCAACAGTTGCATCGACACCTGCTACTTGTGTCCCAATGTGCTCACCTGGTGTAAAATTTTTTATAGTAACTGCGATGGAGTAAAACTGATCGCTGTCATCATCAGAAACTACACCATCTGGCAGAAGAAAAACTGCCCCACCATTTTCTGTAAAGTTAACACTGTTGCTTAATTGCCGAGCCCCAACATGCAGTTCAGGTGGATCATTTGTTAAGAGGATATTGACTGTTGTGGAGACTGGATGGCTTCCATGATTACTATCAAAAATGGCAAAGCTGACCATACGTGATGTGGCGTTCGGCTCATCAGCTGTGTTGATGTATTTAATGTCTGCCAAGGCCGCTTGGTAAGATGGTACATCCGCCGATCCAGTGAGCAGCAAGCATAAGGAGTTGCTTCGCACCATTTCAGAAACAGATATTAGGGGTGAGAGACCAATGGTCCAGTTCAGCTTTTCATTAGAACCATCAAGAACTGGATAGAGACAGACAGTTGCATTTTCCATATTCATCAGATCGGGATCAAGAACGAACAGATCTGAAGACAGATGGACAGGATGGCCCTCCTCAATGAACACTGTCTGGTAAGTCAGGTTCTCCACAGATGGACCATTGAGATCAATGATAGGAACGTCATTGATTGGCTCCACATATTGTACTATAGCAAGCGTTTGAGTGCTGAGATGGCCTGATAGAGCTGACTTCAAACTTTGAGTTACACCTGGAGTAGAGGGAAAAAACACAAAAATAACAGAAATAGTTACTGCGATAATTATAATGATCATTAATATGGCAACAAACAAAAAACCCACGAGGACAAACATTGCAGACCTTCAAATAAATCTGTCAGCTACTACCAACATGCCAATTCAACTGCCCCTAGGGTTAACCAATGGAAAACTGACTATTCTTATCATTATTATTAGCATTATTTAACAGGGGCATGTTCCAGGATTGAGAGGAATCTAACAAGAACAATGCAGGCAACAAAGAAAAAAAAGAGCCATGCAAAAGAGAAAGGCAAAGAGACAATAAGAAGTAAATTTGATGGGAAGATAGAATGGAGAGTGACCTCATGGAGCAACTTGAAACAGGAATATAAATAAAGCAGTTCCATGCCACGTGATCCACACATGTATGTCACATGAAATAGCATTCAATAAGCCCTGGCACTCAAGGAATTAACAAGTCTGTGTACATTGCTTTAAACTGTAATGTTTCAACTTGAAGGGCAAGAATACTGTTCCACCTCTACACGCTGCATGGTGGCTGTTACATACGCTCATACAGTATACACTGGCTAACTCAGTCCAGAAAAAGTAGCTCTCTTTCTTGTTCTTAGTCCTCTTGTCGCAGATTAACACAATTTATGCTGTACAGAAGTAACTTGAAAAACCGTAATTACACCTGAAATTATACTACTCCTTAAATCAATATCAGAGCACATCTTGCTAGTTAGTTAGGTGAAAGTGATCATCCGTAACAGTGACTCTGCCATATCCCCCTTTATGACAAATTTGCCACCTATCTCAAGGTGCAGATCGCATGATCCAGTGTTCCTGCACAGGGCACTGAATTTGTTTGCTCACGTAACTGTGGGGTTCTTATTCCAAACACCATCTGTGTGACATTTTCGGCCCTGACTATAGGATGCAGCCCTTATGCTGCTATTACATTTAATTCATCGCTTGTTTCCATTGCTGTCACCCTGCCCAACACCACATCTGACCACACTCTGGGTGGTGACAGCCTGCCACTGCCGATACATGTGGCACTTTCCTTCACCAGTGACATATGGTTTACAGATATTTATAAAGCTAAATAAGTAGAGACACTGGGACATGTGAAAACGAGAAAACTGAGATAAAGTCAAAGCAATAGATGTTACATAATCAGCCAGGAAGGAATCTTGCAAACACCAGAGACAGATAAACATTGTGTAGTACATAGGAACCTTGTGGTATCTGCTACTGTGTGCCAACAATTAACTTATGCAGTCTATACTGTACTGCTACATACCAACTTTAAATAAGTCCAATAGGATGGGTGGGTGGGACAACCACCTTGCCACATGCAAAAACCAAGAATGACCTGAGACTGTTCTTGCGCAGTCTCATAACTTGCCTACAACCTGCGCTATGCTAGCTACTTCTGAGCATGTGCAGGTTCCTCAGCACGTGCTTAGTGCATGCCAGTGTCACACTGTCAAAGCGATGAACAAGAGTTCTTCCCTCTTTCGCTATGGCTCAGCCATAAAGAACTACTACTTAATTTCATGAAGAGGATTTCCAGCACACCAGCCACAAGAAACTTTTTTGAGACATTTTGTGAGAAATGCCTCCGGCTATATCAGTCATAAAAAGATCAGGGAGTACAGAAGGCTAGAGATACCTAATATACATGAAACATGAAGTATTTATGATGAAATGTCTTACTAAAAAAGATTCTTGTGACTGATATCTATGTGCTGGGAAATCCTCCTCATGTTATGATTACTCAGACAGGATCTTTGAAGTCCTATTCAAGTTTTGTTCCACTTCAAGACACCATACCAGTGCAGTGAACAAACAGCATGGCTTACTTGAGCTGACCTTGCAGCTAAAGTAGAGCCACTTTGAGTACTTAAACTTAAAATGCAAGACCATCTGCATTTGCTAGCCTGCACAGGAGGTCAGAGCTTTATCAGTCATTGACAAAGCATCTACCTTGTTTTCTTCAGCCTCTCACTACCTATTCTTGCTAGTACTGACACCGGTCCAGTTGATCTTGGATTGGATGGTTCACAGATGCAACCAGATGGAGCAGAATACCCTGTTCTCTTTGGTAGTTGAACATTGCTACTCGCAGACATAATTCGATACTGTCAGAGTCAAGTGGACTATGGAATGTTTTAATTTTTACTTTGATAAAGTGTCCAGTTTCATGGTCATCACCGACTACAGTACATGCCTTTGCTTGGTATGATGAAGCCAGAAGCACACACTCAAACACTAATTGAATGCTGGCTTCTTCACCTGTAACACCTCAACTTTAAGCCCATCTACTACACTGCCCCGTTGATGCTGCCGACATCCTCAGCCATCAACCTCTTTTTACCTCCTACTGTCAACATCACCGTGCAAGCTAGATGAGTGCTATGTGCACATATTAGTCCTGCCACTACATCCAATGCCTGCACCCTAGCGAAGGTCACTGTGCACATTTGTCCTGATCACATATAAGCTCCAAGTTGTCTCAATAGCCCACACCAGTGCCAGGATGGGTACAATCTATCCAATACCAATATAGCTCTTAGTTGCCTGCGGAGTTGTTCTGAAAGGCAGCCATGTTGCAAAACCAACACAAATGCTGCAATACATGCTAAGCATCACTGATCAGGTTCATCAAAGTGCTGCTAAAACCAAACAGTAGCTGAAAAAGAACATTCTGTCACTATCATTCAGCATTGATGTCATCACATTTGTGTTGCTGTGCTTGCCCTGTCAAGTCCCAACACCAGCAAGCCTGCATCAATCCACTCCCCTCCAGACTACTCAGGTCCTTGCTATTTCCTGGCACACTCCGAATTAAACTCATAGGACCCTTTCTAAAATGAGAGTGCTTTCTCACCATCACTGACTAACCTGGCCTCAAAGTTCTTTGTTTCACTATGTTAACCATCATCAATGTAATGTAAAGGCAGTATCAAGACCTCAATCTCACTTCATAGCCATCTATATCTTTACTTGAATATGACACAAACAAGTAAGGTACTATTTCAATGAGAGGAGAACCTAAGACATGCACCATCTGTCTAGCCATTTTTTTTGCACCTGGTTGGCTCTGAAAAATCACACATGGTAAACAGTCTCGCATTGCTCATTGACCAATAATCTACACTCAACACGCAATTCAAGACACCAAGCCTCAGAAACTGACTTTGGAAGCAACATCTAAGACATTGATCAATTAATGGCCATCTATTTTCTTCTGCTGTTGCACAAAAGCAGCAGAAAGCAAAAGTAGCATTTTAATCACAGTTAGCCACTTCTATCCTCTGTATCCTTCTAATGAGGGTGAATTTTAAAAATAGATAACAATGTTAAACTTTTAAACAAAGGCCTTAAGGTGTATGCCAAGTTTCATGGCAACACCTTATTTATAATTAACTCTTAAGGTTGCCATAAGTGCGTATCAGAAATAGCGTGTTCTGCTTTCTTCACACACAAAGCTGCTAACTGCCTGAGGAGTTAAGCAGTGGCCCATGGCTGTGATATAATCTCATTGTTTCACATGACTCATCTACTATGTTATAACTTGTGGCCGCACATGCATATGCATGTGGATCAGAGAATACTCAGGTCATTTAAGGTTAGTACTTCCCATTTGGATCTTAATCCCTCTGTGTCAAAATTCAATGAATTGGCAAATTTTGTAAGTAACCAGCAAGGATGGGGTTAGGAAGAGCACCAGGAAAAGGATTTTTGAAAATTGAATTGGTTCAAAAAAAGCTGAAGACAGGACAGCAATTACCAAAAGGTGGCAAAAAAGAGCAGTCTATACTGGCTCTAGCATGCTGTAGACCTAAGTAGTGGAGCAATAGAAATGTTACCACAGGCCTGCTCCACCAACAAACCATATTTAATTATAGATCTATGATTGCTCAACTGGGTATCCAATGTCATACACAGGACCTGATTACCCAAAAAAACCACTGGCCTTGCAAGTACCACAAGGACCTGACCCAGCACTAGTACATACACCTCTCAAATGGTTAGGTTTTGCTCATTGTTATCTAGGCCAGGGTGAACTTCGGGAATAAACTTCTTGCAAAAAAAAGCACTGGGAATTTTGAAAACCCCACACATTCTGGCAATCATACTGCTTTCTTTAGCAGATTAACTTCAGACAGGCCTGGTGAATTGGAAAAAAATTGAGGAAGCTGGTTTTTTTGCCCTGTGCAACTTTGATCAAAACTATGTTTCTTCAACCCATTTTGGAGAGCATAACTAAAGAGAATAAGGTTACAAGCACCAACTTTTTGCCCCACCATTTCATGCATCTTTCAGCTGTTCCTGGAAATGTTCCACGCCTTGTTGCATTCTTCTTCACAATCTGATGATTATTATTTTAACGTAGAGTACGCTGTATATATGCATCCGTTTCTAAGTTAAACAAATTATCTGCATTTATGCTCTAACTGCCTGGCAAGACAGCTCTTCAGGCTGTTATGAGGACTAACCCAGCCCCGCAAAAACCAAATTTGACAACAATTAACAAACTGCAGCTGAAAACAGAGAGTACAGCACAAAGAAGGCACTTTCTATTGGTGGTAATTAAATTGGGTCTATTGCACTGCAAAAGTTTCTAGATTGACAGCGATTTACTCCCTGGCACGCTACCTTCTTGATCATTATAGGTTGCCCTTGATCACAGTATTCATGGTAGACAACTGAGCAGTAGATCTAGACTATAATCACATAATGACCACCATGCCAGCCGCACACCTGAGCCACTGGCTGGCATTTGAGCTGATCATGATCAGAGTCTATTGCATTAAGACAATTGCTGAAGCAAGCGAACATGTGCCTGCAGTTTCATTGAAAGGAAGACAACCACAGTAGAAATGATGGAAAATGGTGACAGTCTCTATAACATCCCTGACAAAGACGTAGTTTGATTCATGTAGAATGCTCTAGAGCTACTGCATACTGGCTGTCGATGTCCTAGTTGTACACAGACTACCAATTATCAGCAAATGTTGGTGTAAAGAGATCTTTTGAAATGTCTTTATTCTTTCTTTCCTTTCAGGCACATGCAGGAATGGAACACATGCGATACAGTTGTCTGAAAGCAGCCGCACATGGCTTGGCCATGCATACTGTGCTTATGAACCCTGGCTAGGACTTGATCAAGCCCACACAAATGGCAAGATTTGGTATTTCATCAAATCAGAGTCATAAGCAAGCAAATTACACTAATTCAGTAGCTGCTGGGAGAGTTCCTGAGGCCTGTGTCTGAAGTTAATCTGGCTGAGTATGTGTGGAACACTTCCTGTAAACTCTCTCTTTCATTTTCTTTCTGGACCCATCTTTGTTTATCCAAGTCCACAAAACATACTCAGCAAAAAAGATATGCCACCCACTTGCAATCGACCCCACATCAGATCCATCATATCCAAGACAGGTTAGCGTCTCTGTCCCTGAAAAATGGTTGTCTGGGATGAATATCAGTGAGGAACTTCTTGGCAAGATGAGAACAGAGTTTTCAGGTGGTTGTGACAGCACCTCAATTGAGCCACCACTATGATTCACCTGGCCACACAAAAGGAGAACATCAGCACAAGTCAACAGCTGTTCACAAAACCTTCCAAATCAATCTCATCCTATGGAAGGGTTGGCAAGCTAAACTCATCTTTCAACAAAAGATATGCCCATGCATATGGAACACTTACAGACCTGCTGGGGAATCATAAACCAAGGGCAAGAGAAACTGAGGGGGTTGTCCGAGATAAGTCTACATTCCCTGCTCTTGAGCTGCCACTGTATACATCAGTAACCAGGCCAGGAGACATTGCAGCAGATTGTTTTGAAGACCAAAAACATGTCAGTCCAAGCAAAATTTGTCAGCTCTCTTGAACTACCCCCCCCCTCCCCAGTTAGATAGGCTAACTATTTCCCCCCTGACAGTATGATCAACACTCCTCATTGCATATTGTAAGTTTAATCAACTGACTTTCGCACACATGCAAATTTTGTAGTTTGAAAGAGATAGGATTTTAATAAAACAAGAGGTATTACTTAAGCTTGACTAAACTAAAATAGCCATCTTTACTAGTCTTTACAAGATAAATAGTGGTATTTTGTAGCTGTATGAAACCTACGAAACAAACCTTATCCAAAAATTAGTCATTTTACAGTACGTGCTTGTAATATCTTTATGGTACAAAGAAGAGGAATGAAGCTTGAACAGAAAGAATAGGGCAGCCAGTCGGCCTGCATGGCCAATGCATGTCATGTCATGTTTACATCAGCCTTCAGGCACAGTGACGTCATGCAGGTCGATACATGTACATATACTACACTCCTCCCCCTTAGAGCAAAAAAATTAAGGCATGTACAAAAAAATTAAAAAATAAAAACGACATCAGTCAAACTCATAACAGTTTGGTGCTTTGTGCGTGCGTTGAGATTGACGCAGTGTCATGGTGGCATTGTTCGTGGCAGGGTGCATGTTCTCTTCAGTTTTGGATAGCTCAGTTGATCTGTCATCATCCTGCACAAACGTTTCCGGTGTTGGCTGATCAGCGTTGGTTGATGCTAACTCTTGCTGAGTTGAACTGCTCCGTTTATCTGGCTGTACACTTTGCTGTTCATCTCTCAACACATGCAGGTGGTCAATATGTCATTTCCATGTACATCTGTCGTCCAAAAGGATCACATAAGACAGGGGTCCTGTATGTTCCACGATAACTCCCGTCTCCCATCCTTCCAGACGTGGATCCCGAGCCAGAATGTGTTGACCAACAAACAACTTCTGATCACGACACTGTCAGTCATGATGCTTCTTCTGCTCGGTTTGCTGTTTCAGCACCTCAGCTTCTACATCAGGCTTCACCAGCAACAGACGCATTTGTAACATACAACCCATGAACATTTATGCAGGTGTGCGATTGGTTGTGGCATGTGGCGTTGTACAATAAACTAACAGGAAATTTGCCAAACTAGAATTGTTCAATTCACCTGTTTTCTTCAGAGATGCCTTGAAGCACTGAACTAAACATCCTGTGGCACCATTCGAAGATGGATGGTACAGCACAACCCGAATATGGTGCACTCCGTTCTGTGAGCAGAACTCTTTGAAATCACTTGACATAAATTGAGAGCCATTGTCTGAGATGAGTTGACATGGCAATCCATATCGAGCAAACACCATGTGTAAAATCTCCATCATATGTGTTGCTGTCATGCTCTTCGTCTCAAACACCTCGGGCCATTTCAAATGCACATCTGTGAAAACTAGGTAATGATGACCTTCCAGTTCTGCTGGATCAATGTGGACACATTGCCATGGATGAGTTGGAAATTGCCACAGTGTTAATGGTGCCACTGGTGGACGGTTTCTTTCCTTCAGGCATCTTGAGCAACCACTCACTTGCCCTTCAATATCGCTGTCAATTCCAAGGCACCACACATGGCTTCACACCAGGGCTTTCATCCTGACAATACCTGGGTATGCCAGATGTAGCTCTTGTAGCATTTTTGAACGACTTTGTGGTGGGACAATCACACACATACCCCACAAAACACAACCTTGTTCAATGGACAACTCATTGCGTCGATTCCAATATGGTAGTAATTGTGATGACTCTAGTTTACTAGCTGGCCGTCGTGACTGTGCGTATTGTAACACTCGACTTAGCGTTGGATCATGCCGTGTTTTGTTTTGAATCACTTGTGAAGTCACTGGTAGGCCTTCAACCAAGTGCCCCATGACATCTTTGATTTGCTTCATTCCAGGAGTTGCCTCAACTGGAATGGGTAGATGTGATAGCATGTCAACTATAGCATTGTTCACTGAGCTCCTTCATTCAATTGTATAGTTATAAGCTGACAAAATGATGGACCATCTTTGAAGATGTACTGCTGTCAGGGTAGGTATGGCTTCCTTCGGTCCGAAAATCTTGAGTAATGGTTTGTGATCCGTTACTAGTGTGAACTCTCTTGCATAAGAGTACATGTGAAATTTGCAAATTGCAAACACCAAAGTTGACGCCTCCTTCTCTAGCTGTGCATACCTCTCTTCAGCCGGGCCCAGACACAGTGATACTTACTCCACTAGTCATTCTATTCCATTTGGATATCTGTGTGTTAGGACCGCACCGATGCCTTTCGGAGATGCATCACATTGCAATACCAGCAGCAGCAGTTCCAGCTGATAGTGTACTAGCACAGGAGCCATGCTTAACTTCTGTTTTACCTCAATGAAAGCCCTGTGTTGCTCTGCTGTTAGCTGGGTCCACTCCTTGGGTTTCCCATCTTTCAGCATCTCATTGAGTGGGTGCAGAATAGCTGATAGGTTCACTATGTGTCTCGCATGGAAATTTACCATTCCCAGAAATGAGCGTAGTTCTGTGATGTTGCATGGTGCTGGGGCATTTACAACTGCCAAGACCTTGTCATCCATTGGTCGAATGCCTTCTGCTGAAACTTCATAACCAAGAAAAACTAGATGGCTGACAAAGAATCAACACTTCCTGCGTTTCAGATGAATGCCTGCTTCATGAGGACGATGCAGCACTTCCCTCAGGATTGACAGATGCTCCTCATTGGTCTGTCCTGAAATGAGGATGTCATCGAGTCAACAGATGAGCACGTCCAATCCGTGCAGGAGTTGCTCCATGTATTTTTGAAAAAATGGCTGGGGTAGACAACACGCCAAAGGGCAGACGCTTAACTTCATACAACCCTTTGTGCATTGTTATCATCACCAGCTTTCCACTTCCCAGGTCTAGTTGCATCTGTTTATACGCACTCGACAAATCCAACTTTATGAATTTCTTGCCTCCTCTCATAATATGCAGTATTTCCAATGGTGATGGCATCAGGTATGCTTGCATGTTCAACTGTGGGTTCAACGTCACTTTGTAATTTCCAAAAAGACAAATACGTCCCTCAGATTTTGGTACACAAACCAGAGGTGTAGCCCATTCACTGCAAGCCACTGGACTGATAGCTCCCTCAGCTTCCAGGCAATCCAGCTCTGCGCTTACGGTCTCATGTATGGCAAATGGTACAGGTCTCAGCTGTTTGAATTTGGGTACTGAGCCTTCCTTCAAATACAGCTTGGCTTCAAAGTCTTTAATTTCTCCCAGGTTCAGAGAAAACATATCCTCATGCTCCTTGATGAGTGCTTCAACTTGCGGAGACACAGCAGATTCTCGCTGATTTGATGCATTTAGTCTCCACACTGCTTCCCAATTTAAACGTATCTTCTCCAACCAGTCGCGACCCAGTAGTGCAGGGCGGTCTCGCTCCACAACAATCAGCGGCAGTCTCATGTTTTAATTCCCATGTCGAACATCAACGTTGCATTCTCCCACTGTTGGTATACACTCTCTGGTGTATGTTCGTAACAGTTGCCTCCCATGATGGTGACAAATCCAAATTGCACGAGTGAGCAACTGACTCGTTGATCAGCGTCCTAGTTGCTCCAGTATCCATTTCCATCAGGATTGTTCATCTGTTTATCTCTATCTCTGTTCGCCACGGTGCAGCTCCTCGCACTTTCGCATTGTCAATCAACATCGACCAGATACCGACATCCTCATCTGACAATTGGTCGTGTCATCACTCCTCTTTGTCATCATGTACCTCATGTGTTCATTGGCTGCCATTTTTGCACGGTGCCTTCTTCTTAGCCTTGCTGGATTTGCTAATCTCTGACTGGTACGCCTTGCTCAAGTGCCCTTTCTTCTCGCATGAGCATCACACAAACTGTTTATACGGACAACTCTTCTGACCATGTCCCTCCTTCGCACAGCACAAACACTTCCTCATTTTCTCAGCAATCTTGTAAGATTTAGTCTTCCTTCCTCCACTTGATACAGAAAATGTTGATCCGTTCACCTCAGCCAGTAACCAATTTGATCCTTGACAAGTGGCTTCCAGAGATTTTTCCTTTTGCACTGCTTGTTCAAAAGTACAATCAGTCTTATGAAGTTCTTCCTGAATTGAACGATCCTTCACTCCCCATATCAAGTGGTCACGCAGCGCTTGGCTCAAATGAGCATCCCACTGGTAAGTACTAGCTAAACTTTGCAAAACAGCAACATAATCTGCAATAGACTCAGTCTCCTTTGGTTCCGATTTCTGAAAGTAAACCGCTCAGTTACCACAAGCCTTTTCACTCCAAACTGGCCTCACAAAACCGCAGTAATCTCATCAAACTTCACGTCTTTGGGAAGTAAGAATCACTCTTTTCAATAATTCATAATTTGACTCACCCGCCAGGGTTAACAATGCAGCTACTATTTTCCTTACGGCTGCCACCTTCTCTGACAAAGACATAGACAGGGTGACGGCTCCCGTGTCGTTCACCAACAGATACTCATCAACATGCTCTAGCCAAGAGTTGATGTTCTGTTTCTTTTTAAAGGACTCTATTTTCCCTAACTTTGGTGTCGTAGTCAGTGCCTTTTTGCCTGACAAACTACAATACCATCCTCGTCCCCATTGTAATATCTTTTATGGTACAAGGTAGAGGGAAGAAGCATGAACAGAAAGACTATGGCGGCTAGTCGGCCTGCATGGCCGATGCATGTCATGTCATGGTTACGTCAGCCTTCAGGCACAGTGACATCACGCAGATCGAGACATGTACATACACTAAAGTGCTCAGACAGGGCAATGAAGCATTCAACAAACAGAATTGCTTAAAAACAAGGGGCAGTGCAGTAAACTGAACTAGTGGGAGTTTCTAAACACAAGTTTGTGTGTGAGTGGGTAAATGACATTGCATGCCCAAACATACCATGTCTCCACGGCTCCCTGTACTTAGACGTGTGCAAATGTACATATGGTGTATGTCTTGTAGACTCAAATTCTCTGAAGGTTTTCTTTACATGGCAAAGGCAGGGATGGCGCCACGGGGGCGATGGTCACTCCACTTTTTGTCAAAACGCCAGTAACTGTTGCCAAACATAGCACTTTTAGGGTCTTAGAAAACCAAAATTTTTCTTAGGGGACATTCCCTGGATCAATCCCCTTTCAGTGTTCAGTCACCCCACTTTAATACCCCTTGCACCATCCCTGTAAGGAAATAAAATACATTAGTAGGGCCTGCAAGGATTGCATGCAGTGCTCCTTGTCAATAATTTCCATATGACATTTACACACTTTGCCTAATTTAGTAAAGATTCTAACCATTCTCTCACACTGGTGAGTTACCTAGAGCTAATTGTCTTATGATACCAAGTGGGGTGCTTTCTTGGTATATGAAAATCAGAATAGCCACTTGCAATTCTAGGTTCTTAGAGGAAGTCCCTAACAAGAGTAGCCTCCTAATTTTAAAGTCAAGCTACAGAAAAATATCTCCCTCTTGTGCTTTGGGTTGCTCAAAGGTTAACAACACTTTGCATTTTCCCACTCAAGCAGTTTGCCCTTCAACTGCATGTTTAATTACTAATTGGATTATGGACCTGGATAGCATTGTCGAGCTGTGCAGTCAAAGAAAAGGCACGTAGCAAAGGGCATACTGCTGTCCCCTGTACAGTAATGTCACCTCGCAAAACTGTGAAGTGCTTTTCTAAACTCTTGCGTTTTAAACTTTTAGTCACTCAGTGCCTGAGGAGTCATTTTACCTGCCACACTCCAAATCCACTAAACGACTGCACAGCCAGTGTGAAGAAGGTATCATCCGCATCTGATACCACTTGATCGAATATTGTTGTCAAAGCCACTGGTGCAGGCCTGTATCAGAACACACACACACACACACACCACCACCACCACCACACACATGCACACACACACAAACACAAACACAAACACACACAAACACACAAACACACACAAACACACAAACACACACACAAACACACACACAAACACACACACACAGAAATCCCAAGGTTTCTGCTTGAGCATTTCATGGATCAATTCAGATTTAGCTCAGCCTGATCCACTTCAGCCACAGCTCTCTTGCCAAATTAGTATGCAAACCAACATGCATAAATATGCAGTCTGTACAAGAGCTGAGGGACTACCAGCCAGGTGTAACGGAAGGTTGGCCATGGATAGCCGCCTTTACTTACGGTGTGAAAACGTTATCACGCAGCTGCCTGAACCGGTACAGAGAATTGTTTCGTTGACCTTCAGGACCGGTTCCTATTTGACCCGGGTGTCCACCAAGCCGTAGGTCTTCAATCAAAATAGGTAAATTATATGTTGCAGGAAATCTAAACTGAGGAACTCTGTTGATGTATTCATAGCATCCAAGACACATCAGTCGCTCGACACTGTATGGAAGTTCTGTAAAAGACAAGAAACATACTTGCAACAGCAATGCAAACACAATGCAGGTATTTTAAGCACATTCATGACCCTAGACTAACTGTTAGTAGCCATTTCAGTAAGTAAAAGGAAATTTGACATGAAATGTCTAAGACAATGAATGCTTTCCTATTTGGCACAACAATCTCCTCTGATGCCACTGTGATATCTCAATATCCCACATTTCTCTTGCATAAGAGTGCTCATTACTCCAACCTATGATGAAATTGAATTGTTCTATGGTGAGAAAAATATCAATTCAGATAATTGAGTAGAATAAGTTTGTCCTTGGCCTTTCCTGACTACAATTCCAACGAAGAAGAACAAAGTTTACCTGCACATGTACTCTATGTCCACCACACAGTTCACCTATATTTGTTATATACATTAGGATAGCCATTCAAATGCTGGGCGGAATGCAGAGTCAAACAAGATAAGTACTGTAAGACCTGTATTTTGCAAACACCCTCTGGTGCATACCAATGTGGTATTAAATCACAGGTGGTTGCTAAACTCTGGTAGAGATACAAACGACCCAGTATCAGTCCACTGTATGGAGTAACAGCAGCGATCTTGTCACACCCACATCTGCTATTGCATTGCCTACACTACAAGTTTCTTCGCCTGCTAAAATGGTCCATTTTTTATCCAAGGACTCTTTGAAACTCAATGTTACAAGAGCAAAGCAAGAACGTTCGCAAAGTCACTGCTGACGCGCTTGGTAGATCACGATTTGTAATCATCAATCAATTCTTGGCCGCGAGTGAGCTCTAAAATCTTGCAACAGTTGCAACAAGTTACCAACAACAGCATTGTAAGACCGCACAACATCCATCACACACAAGTGCAGTTATACCACAAAGTCAAGTCCCTTGCCCATGCACATAAAGGCAACAGCATTGGTCGCATACAACATCTACATTACAACGTTTGCAACACCAGCACTGAGGATTCCTGTACCAAGCCTTTGTGCACTAATACTACGGTGATGGTACCAGGATCGGCTACTAGTACTCGGCCTAATCAGTGCACATGCTTGACAATTACAGAGTTGTGCAGTGGCCATTAAAACCAGGTAAAAGCCTTAGGATTTCTGTGGTGCACAAAATTACTGTTACTGATCAGAGGATTTTCACTACAATATTGTCCATGTATCAAAATCTGGTTGGATACAACAGGTGGTTGCTAAAACTGGGCGTCTCAAAAGGCAGGCTTTACTGTAATCCCAAACATTTTCATAACCCAGTGTATTTCTCATATTGGCACATCTAGCATTTCGTAAGCGAGAAAATTACACAAACTGGTCTTTCCTGGATAATAATATCATAAGCTGAAGACATTTGCAAGATAAATTTAGTAAGTTTATGAAGCTTACAAAGTTCCAAATGATTGAAATGTTTTATCAGAACTTCACCCCTCTCCAGCACATTTTTTGCAGTGGTGTTTCAGTCGGTCAAATCTGACCTTAAGGGGAAAAAACAATTTTTATCCACCTTAATGTCAGGGATTACCTGCAAAAATGTGGCAAAAAGGTTGGTGTTGGATATGAGTGAAGTTCTGATTAACATCTTATGCCCATGCAGTGAGATGTCTGCTACAGTATGGCAATACAACTATCTTACCTTGAGGAAATAGGCTGGTGTCATTGATGGGCTTGCTTTGATCATAGGCAACCAGTGAGTAGGTAAGACATCCACTTCGCTTGTCAAAGTCTGGTCGGGACAGTACTCGGTATTGATTTCCACGCTTCAGCTCAAGAGTAGGACTGGGAAGGGAAAGACTCTGAAAAATAGTACACCAGCAAAAAGACACAGTTGGCAGCCATAAATGTGTGGGAGAACAATGCAGACAGAATCTTTCACAGTGAAATACACTTGAACGGTGACAGAGACAATTCTAGCAGGATTGTGCACAGCATTAACAGCAGAAAACACTATAACCCTAAACTAGAGTAGAAATGCCATATCATTTGGGTTAATGTTGTCTCTCCTAACTAACTTACTGGTATTATATCAGTCCAGCCACTACCCGTTGATTCACGGAACTGAAATGTTGCTGCCAGTTGGGGAGGAGATAGGGTAATGCCAACTACCACAACAGTATGGTTGTCTCGCTCATCTGGATCAGTTATCTGCACCAAAAGAGAAGAAAGCAGTTTCCGTAAAACAACAATCCTTCCATACACTACTACTACTAGTGAACTTTTCCTGCAGCAGAGCGCAGTGACAGAGAAGGAAAGATAGTTTTCTGGCAACTGGTAACCTGTGCATAGGTTCAAGGCCATTAAAATGGCAACTGTAGTTATACACGTAGTGCCCTGTTTCTCTGGCTATCAGTACTGTGTATTCAGTTACAGACCTCCATTGTGGTTTGGTCTTAGTCTTGCCACTTGCTTTTGCTTGCTTTTTGCTTGCTTCACTGCTCCTTTTTTGGCGTTTCGCTCATTGAGTTCCTTGAGGGTGTCTTCTGGTCGCTGTGGCTCTTGCATTTTGCGTCAGGGTGGTTGCAGTGTGAATTCTACATCAACGTCCATGTCTGATTCGTCAGGAAGTCCTTCATCATCTGCTCTTTCACCAGCTCCTTCGTCTACTGCTGGTTCTTTTTGATGTGAAAGTTTTTCCTCCCGCCTTGGGCAGAGCACACCATACCTCCAGGCAGGACTGTATTTTTGGGCCACAACTCCCATCCTTTAATCTGGTAGCCTTACATGTTTGTTCACATAGCTGTTGTCTTACCCCAAATTTGATTTAGTGTTCTGCAAAGGCATTGATTCCTTATGGGCATGTGCTGCTTCGTATATCTGGCCTGTTTGTTCACTACTTCTCTTCAATCTTTTTAGGTTACTCCAGGCCAACATATACTTGGTTCATAAATTAGGCTGTACTTTCTGCAAAGTCTTCCCAGTTGAACACACCAAGCTAGGTGGGTTTTTCCATGTATAGGCTGCCTATCGTGACTTCTGTGTTATTGTTTTTAGACTGGTGTGTCAATTTAATGGCTTGTGCATAAAACCTGCCAGGTGTGAGGCTGGGCTGGCTCGTTAGTGGATTCACATGTGTGTGGAGCCTGGCAGACGCAAGGCCGGGGCTGCTTTCATTATTTGAGTTGTTTCTGTCCAGAGTGTCAGTGGAGTTATTTGTGTATATAGCCTGGCAGGCGAAAGGCTGGGGCAAGCTTGTTAGTTGATTTGCCTGTGTATGGAGCCTGGCAGGTGCAAAGCCAGGGCTGTTTTCTGTGTTGCTTGCTGGCTCAAGTTCAGTGGAGTCTCCTGTGTATAGAGCCTAGCAGGCATAGAGCTGGGGCCATTTTTATTCATTGAGTTCTCTCCTGGCTGGAGCAACAGTGGAGTTACTTGTGTATAATGCCTGACAGGCATAAGGCCAGGGCAAGCTTGTCAATTGCTTTGCCTGTGTATGGAGCCTGGCAGGTGCAAGGCCAGGGCTGTTTTTTCTGTGTTGCTTTCTGGCTCAAGTATCAGTGGAGTCTCCTGTGTATAGAGCCTCGCAGGCATAGAGCTGGGGACATTTTTATTTGTTGAGTTCTCTCCTGGCTTGAGTATCAGTGGAGTTATTTGTGTATAAAGCCTGACAGGCGTAAGGCTGGGGCTGGTTGGTCACTTGATCTGCCTGTGCATGGAGCCTGGCTGGCGGAAGGCCGGGGCTGTCTTCGATTACTTGAGCTGTTGTCTGTCTCTGGCACCCAACAGCGTGTGAAATTGGTAGAACAGGGTACTATTGTGGTTTATGTTAGGAGATTGGAGTCTTTTGTTGCTGATCCCTCAAAAAAAATATTATTGTCTCAGCTTGTTTGCTTCTTGTTTTTCTCTGTCCTTGCTCTGTTCTCTGCGAAGGTCAGTCACCCTTTTGGTGCAAGATCCGTTGCTGTCGGCCAGTCCTCTTGGAGAACTTGCGTCCTCTCTTCCAGGGCTCCTGATGGCGGACAAGGCACCAAACATAGCCCAGGCCTATCTTGGATCTATTGAGCAGTGGAAGAACAGGGCCTTAGCCTCAAAGGTGATGGTTTTCCCAGTTAATCCTGCCCACCTGGCTCTCTACCTGGTACATCTGCTGGAGTGCCATCAGTCTGTCTCTCCAGTTGTACAAGTTTGTGCTGTGTTGAGCTGGCTACATGGGAAGGCTGCACTGCTCGACCAAACTGCTCACTCAACAGTCTGTCAGTTGAGAGCAGCTATCAGGCGGGTCTGTGCCAAGCCTGTGATGAGGAGGAAACCTCTCACAGTTGACCAATAGCAAGTGGGTATGACGTCTCTCCTGGACAAGCAAAAGCCAGAGCTCCAAGACTTGCAATGTGCGGTACTTATTACACTGGGCTTTTCGGCACTACTTCATTGGGATGAACTCCACTGCCTACTGAGAAAGCACCTCTCCTTCTTCCCAACCCATATGCAGCTTTTTCTGAAGCAACGAAAGAACAACCAGTTTTGTGATGGCCAGATCATTGTAGTTGCTTGCTCGTACAACCCACTCACATGTCCAGCAGCTGTGATGGAGAGATTCCTAGCGGAAGGGCAGCATGATAATGACGACCTGTTGCTTAGGAAGGTGGTCCATGCTCCCAAGAGTGGAAACAGACTTAGAGGTTCACTCACCTACCCAAGAGCCCACAAGCTGTGCCAGGGAAGTCCTACACGTGCTGGAATTGACACCCAGAACTTTGGCGCTCACAGCCTCCGGTCAGGGGGAGCTACTGCAGCAGCCAACGCTGGTGTGCCAGACTGCCTATTACAGAGCCACAGCGGTCAGAGAGCTCCGGAGTCAAAAAACTGTTACATCGATCACGACCTAGAAGCGCTCTTGTCTGTCTCACAGGTTGCCCTGTCCTGCTGATTTTCACTCCCACTGTCTTCTACTCTATGCATTTGTTCGTGAAGCTTATCAGTCAAAGGCCAACCACTACCTTACCCAATGACACTCTGTGTCATATTGTGTTCTGTTGGGAAAGGGAGACAGAAAAGTGAACTTTTCCTGCGGTGGAGTGCAGTGACAGAGAAGGAAAAGAAAGTTTTCTGGCAACTGGTAACCTGTGCATGGGTTCGAGGCCATTAAAATGGCGACTGTAGTTATACATGTGGTACCCTGTTTCTCAGCCTATAAGTACTGTGTATTCAGTTACAGACTTCCATCATGGTTTGGTCTTAGTCTTGCCGCTTGCTTTTGCTTGCTTTTTGCTTGCTTCCCTCCCTCCCACCCTAAGCAATGGTGTGGATGTGTGTGAATTGCTGATGTTCCAGTTGCCTTTGATCTCTTTCTGGCAGTTTGTTGTCCCCATTTTTTGTCCCCAGTTGGGGTTTTTTCAGTCACCGACCCCTGGGCTGGGGCGGCAGTGAAAAATTTTTCAGTTTGTTTCTCTTTTGATTTTGGCCCCTGCCAGACAGAGTCAGCTTCAGACTCGGATACATGTGCTATACTCATATATTTTATTGTAAAGCTTGTCAGCCAAAGGCCAACCACTACTATCATGAAGCTTGCCAGCCAAAGGCCAACCACTACCTTACCCAATGACACCCTGTGTCATATTGTGTTCTGTTGGGAAAGGGAGACAGAAAACCATCACTACACAAACACACACACACACACACACAGATTAAGAATTACCACACAAACAAAGGCATCATCCAAATTTAAACTTACTACAACAGACTGATATAGAGTATCAACATCTACAGCGCCTGTTGTCAGGAGTGTGGGCAGATAGTTTGTCAGATTCGCCGCTGGACACATGCTGGCAGTCAAATTCAACACTGGTCGTCGGTTGCCAATTTTCACGTTTATAGTTGAATTCACTGCATTTGATACACGCTGTGTGGGCCAGTCCCAGACAAGAGATCGTACATTAACCATCCTGACAGTCAGGAAGAGAAAAGAAATATAGCAGAAATCAATAATAGCGGTACAGCTGACCAAAGGGAGAACTACAGTCATGTAAAATAGAGCCTTAAAATGTTACAGATACTTGTTGATTTCGAGACACAGCGTATTCATCTCAAGGGTGACGTTCCCACTGTTCATGAATTTCTCCTTTGAAGGCGATGACAGCTCTTTATTGGCCTGGTTCTCAAAATGCATTGTTTAGAAAGCCTGAATAAGCCACACCTGTAAATTCTATGGGTTCTAGTTCTGATTGTTGGTGGTTAAACCCTGAAAAGCCCACAAGACTGCAGTCTTCATAATTTTGTTTAAGAGCCTTACTACAGCCCTCAGATTTCGCAAAATTGTCCATCTCCAGAACTTTTAAACAAACGGCATTACCAGGTAGTAGATTTAGGAATGTCTTTTCAGTACTGCAGTTTTCTTAATTTTGGTTATTTGGAGTAATTCTCATGGTTTTGACAAAAGACACCGAAAAACAGTGTGATTCTTACAATTCCAAGGGGCATCCTAATACCGTTTTGAAGAGGATTCGTTTGACTAGTGCTGTACCAAAGTTTGAGGGTTGTCTCATCACCTATAGCAGATATTGTACATAGCGGAGTACGCTTTGCTACCTGTTGGAACTGTGACCATCCCTGATCTATCACCGCTTTTTGGTCAGCTTTTTGGTCAGTACCAACCGGGCTGCCATGTGTTTAAATGGGGATAAGTTTCAGAAATAAGACCATATCAAAATTCAGAATTACAAGCACTTTTGTGATCTCAAACATAAATCTTGCCCTGGAATTATGACAAGTAGTCTACAGCCAGTGTCATGCCTGATTCTGGCATGCTGCCACCTCTGACACCTGCAATATTGCCAGAAAGTAGATCAGCAACACCTGAAGCCAGCAGCACATGCAGTGTGTACTAGCGCTAGTGTGTAGATGTACAACTAGGAATGGTATACACACATAGTGTGGTAGACACGTTGCACAACGCCATCATGCATGGTTGGCCACAAACAGCAAATGTTCCCACGAAGGTAGGGTCACATATTGCTGTCCAATAGCACCCATGTACCCTATTGGTCTGCAGGCTATTGGGGGTTGTTGAAGGAAACTAGCATGTCAACATCAAAGCATAACACTTGCTTTGAGCTAGTGATATCAAATGTCAGAAACAGCTAGCTGCAGATTTGGAAGAGTGAAAACCCAAGCTCAGGATATCATGAAAAAAATTGCTGCAGAGTAATTTGACTAGTTTGCAACTGAGTACTGATAGTCCAGCATGGAAGTCACTGTCCTACTGGAGTGAGCATGAGGGAAAACTTAAAGTGGGGGTAGTTTCATTGAGTGTGTGCCCAGTATACCCCAGTTAATGGACCAATGACGCCATGTTTGTCTGTTGTTTAGCCTACAGGGTAAGTGTCAGAAATAAAACCACCTCAAATCAAGACCACTTCGTAACAGTCCCATGGGTGGTAGTAATTCTGAGGCTACACTGTTGCAGTTTCAATGGTTTGGGGAAAATATGATTAAATCCCCCTCATGTAGCTACAAAGCCTTGACACCATGTGATCTAACATAATTTCAACAAAAACATAAAGGACTCATGAAATACTAAGCCTGTAGGGCCAATTATACAGGTAGAAGACAACTTAGGAGATAAAGTACAAAACAATGGTTTAAATCCAGAAGGGGGCACTTCCTTGAAAGAGCCTGAGTAGAGCTTCTCCTGACCAGCTGCAAACAAGAGAGCTAACACCCAATTCAGCATAACTGAAGATTCCTTAATGACAGTAGAAGTATCCAACTGGTGTTCATGTTTAAAATGTCTATTCAGCTGCTCTTGACTTGAAACTTCACCAAAGCAAAATAAGCTATTACCTGGTCCATCACAAAGATCTAGACTGGATGGGCACTACACACTTTCCCTTGCATATAGGCAGTACTTACTGTTCAGTAGCAAATGTGCTGCAGAGCAATACTTGTCTAGCCATCTGTGTCACCGTCACTGTGGTGATGCCTTGATTGAACATGATTGGGTTTATGAGATAGATTGTCAAATTTGATGTTCCATTTCCTGCAACATCGACCGCTGGGAGAAGCGCTGATTGAGGGATTATGAGCTGAGTTTCTTCACATGTGCCTGTACATGGCTGATTTGGTGGTATGCGTACCCAAAAGGAGATTCTTAGAATATAGTCAGTCAGACCAGGTAAAATAGTGTAACCACTGGTGTATACAGGCAGACACAACCCGTGGGCTGCAAGACTGAGATCACGAGTTGGCCTGCAGCAGAAATAAGGATAATTGATCTCTACTGGATTGACAAGTAGATTATCACAATTCATTAATTGATGAGAACCTTAATTTTAAGTTGATGAATGTCGTCTCTGGACAGGATGTTACACCCATCATGGGGGTTTGTTGTGCAATTCGGCAACTTCTAGATAAAATTTTGAATAACCATAATACCGTTTTATAAAGAATTAAACAGCATATCCCTGCTAAACACAACTGTGGAAGACAAAAAACCAGAATGATGACTCCAGCATCACAAAGCACCTAAAAGGAATGCTGCATCTGCAGCTGTATCCCAGATGATCCAACATCAAGCTCATGCAGTTTAGCAAAGGCTAGCAACAAGAAGCCTCTTGGCATCTTGGAGGTGATTTCATACACACTTTAGCACCTAATCTATGCCAGAAAAAAGCTTTTGCCCACACTTTAAAACTAACTTAATCAACTAATACTAATTGCATGTGCCCCTGGCAGTGCAAGCGGCATACTTTGTGCATTTTGTACGTAGCATCCTAAAACATGTCAGCATCACTTGTATGCTTGTCTAAACACTCCACATCATGTTATCTAACATATGTGGTTTTCTGAGACTACTTGTTTTTCCTGGCGGAGACAGAAGGATTCATCAGAGCAACTTAAAACCAGTTTTGTTGTTTTTAGCTTGTCAAGAAAATCTGCTGTACCAAATTTGGAGAGATTCCAAGCAGTATAAGTTGGTTAGCTTAACTCGGTACCCTCCATACAAAGTGATTATACCTTAATTGACCAGAGGGGGCCAGTTAAGCAGGGTCTCACTGTATCCTGTAACTGCCCAGTGCATTCACAAGTCAGCATTCATCAGATCCAAAAATAGCAGTCTCTTCATCTGTGATACTTACACAGGATTTGTCCAGTTTTGGAATGGCGGTGCTTCAGTGACTATGACCGCTATGCTGATGTTGGCACTGCTTATCTTTTGACCATCGTTGGCTGTGCAGTAGACTAAGCGCACAGCTTGCCCAATGGATTCCCTTTTGATGTTGACGTAGTGCATGGAGCTTAGTACCTGCAGATGCAACACAACTACCCTGTCTTACTCAAGTAATTGAATGTAATACACATTAATTACATCTACCAGCAGATATTTGTTTCTAATGTCCAACACCCTCTATCAACAGTGGTCTGCAATTAATGCCTGACTCATCATCCCCTATCTCCCTCTTCCTTGACCCTCAACCACCTACTGAGTTAACTTACAACCTGCCTACAGCAGGGTGAAAGTCATTAAGAAAAAAATCCTGCCACTTTGTTTTATTTCATATTGAGATGACACTCTAAATTAACAACTCTCTAGAATTTTCAGGATGCTGCAGAAGTAATCCATAAACAGATTGCAGTATTGTTTTTATCGGTAATTTGTGCCTTGAGCTTCCACAGTTTCTCAGAAACAGAAGACCTTTGGTGGCTGGAGTAATCCATTAGGCAATGCAGCACTGAACCAAACACAACAAAATATAAAACATCAGAGCTAAATCTCTACAAAGCCTCAAGATATGCCCTTGCTGTTTATCTTATGCTCTCAAGTGTGCTTAAATATTTTGAGAGGACCCTCTGCAAGCAAACAAGACAAACTATTCTCTAGCATTTGGTTGGCCAATGATCAAACTCAGTCCCAAACGTTCAAATACAACAAACTTGAATAAGACAAAGTTTTGGATAAGCTGGGTTGACCGACCTTAACTTACCTGGTAATACTCAGCAACAGACGTTCCTCCGGAGAGGGTGTAGATGATGTTGAATTCACCCTGAAATGTGGTGTTTACTGCTATGTTTGTTCCTTGGGTATGGAATGTCAAGAACTCCCTTTCTTCGGAGGCAAAAGGCGCTTCAATAAGGCGACAGATTACCCTAGCGAGTGAGATGTCATCCACATCTCTAAGTGTCACATTTTCACCAATGGGCACTGGAGGCTCATTGACAAACTTGTTTGTTATGTGGATAACATCTATATTTGTTTGGTTGTCACTCTGTAGGACATAAATAAAAATGTAAGATTTTTACCAGTTAAAGAAAATTGTTTACTTTCCTGACTATTTTCTTTACAGAAAAATCCACATCCCAAACAAAGTTGAAGTGACACTTTTTATGCTGCACCTTCCAGAGCTCTCACACAATTTAAACCCACATGTCACAGGATTTTCAAGCAGTTTAGTATATAAAGCCACAGTCACTCTGCCACCAGTTAGAGCCCACAGAGGCTGTTCTTTATGTAGTGTTGCTAAACTTTTGATTGCTGAAAATAGGATATGGTAAGACATTTTCCACAGACCTGGACGTGACTGTTTTATTGCCACAGTAACCAAGACACACCAGTGTTGACTTGCATACCTATCCCAACAATACTCTTTGCAAGTCAAGGTCAGTTGAGCTCTAGATCTCTGCAGTGTTTCAAGCTCCTACACCATGTACAGGCCTACCAGTAGCTACATGTGGGCAATACATGTGCTGGTGGCCAAAAATTTAAATGCACTTAACATCACTGGGACAGGGTGGCTAATGCTGAATATTTACCACACAAAAACTGAAACAATTTTTTCAAACAATTCATGGTTGTTCATACTGCCAATGCCATCAGACAGCCATTTTGACCAAGTGTCAGTTTTCAGACATCATCCAAAAAATCAGCCAAGTTGTCAGCACTGCTCATGCACAGTACAAGAGTGGCTATGATTGCCCACAAAGTGCTAACAGACACAGGAGTACTTACAAACATAATGACTGGCGCATCATCAAATGGACAAATGCATAGAGTGCTGTTGACTGTGGCATTGCCACCGTGCCGATCAGAGACAGTAATATCCAGCCTTCGAGGGTCAGTGTTCAAGTTTGGATTCATGTTTAGATACTGAATGTTTCCAAGGGTGTCCAAAAGATCTGAAGCGGTGACTGGTGATGTAAATCTTACCATAATCCACCCAGCACCTGTGCTGATCATAAGATTCGGTGGTACAGTCAAGGTGTCGTGATACGCTGTTAGTACATCACCGCTATCATAATTCACAATTTTCACCAAGACTGAAGCGTAATGGGCACCAGCAGCGAGGACATCTTGATCTGTTAGGGTGATAAGACTGATGTCAGTCACTGCAACAGGAGCTTTTGTCTCTTCTGTGAATTTTCCTGGGCAACCATCTGCCGCTGGAGTTACCGTGATCTCTGGAAGGTCATTGACTGCCATCATGTTTATTCTAATATCAGGAAGATTCCATTCTGTCGCTGGGCCTGGCAAACTCTCCGCTGGGCACTCTGTCCTACCTACCGTGGTTGATTCAAATAGTGTGACCGCCTGCAAAAATAGATTTCAGCCAGTGCTCACTGTGTTATATACATAGCAGTCAGCCACTGGATCCGAACACGTACATTTGTAGCCAATCACCCATTCAGTCTTGCTACATTCTTATCCTGTAATTTACACTGAACGCTATAAATTACTAAACTATGGTTACTGAGGGAGTCTCAGACCAACTCAGGAATGTGTAATGTCTGGCTATGTTGGCCCCTACCTGCAGAGCGCGTACAGGCTGTTCGTTTGGCCGCTGATCAATGGAAGTAAATGCAAGTCCACTTATCACACTCTGTCAGTATTAAACATAAGAAAAGTGAAACACATCTCCATTAACCGCTGTCTAGTCAAGAGCAGCAAAACAGCCAGCCAGTGAGAGAATTTCAGCCATAAGTTTAGAAAGTTGATGCCGGCTCATTGAGTTTATCTCGTATAAGCAGAGCCAGAAAGTTGCATTAAGCAAGGGCTCAGTTACAAAAATATAGTGCTAGTTAGCACAAGGATATTGATCTGTCCAGGCTACAGCAATTGATCAAGGGTAAGGTGTTTAAAGGCTATTCATCAGGAAGTAGCTTTATGCTGTGCAGCAAACAGCACTGTGGAGCACTCTGTGCACCACGTACACCACGGCTGCGTATTTCACAGTGCCCCCATGCACACTCCTACCAGTGGAGTATACCTGTGTATGGTGATTCCATTGCACAATAACACTGTCTGATCATATCAAATGTGGAGATTTCCATATGTAATTCTCAATACCAACACATCAGCATATAAATAACACAGGGTTTTCTTGTGACGGTGGCCATCTTGCCTGAGCGTTATAGACAAGTACCCTACTGCCTCCTGTCATGTAGTTAGCTGTGCCAAAAGATCATTTAATGGGCCCTTACATTTAGACAGTGCAAACATTCCTCTATCTTTAGTCTCTCAAGGGTTATTTTAGCCTGATATCTCACTTCGGCAAAGAAAAACTTTGTTATTCAAGAGAATGGCCAGAAAACAACCCCCATTCTTGAGTAACTTACTAACCATAGCAATCAATGCAAGCGAATGTGACCATTGAATTATGTGATCTATCATTGCCCATAGACAACTTGATGGTCTGATTAACACATGTACAGCAGTACATCTTTCCACTCACCCTCACATCTGCCAAACTCAAAGCCAATGAGGAATTAGTAGCCATGACAGTAAGACTTCCAGTAGAATCCTAGAATGAGCATAAATCTGTTTCAGCAATAGCCAGAACAATAAACAATGGCAAGCATTTGTACATCAAAACCAAGTCAACCATGTCCTTAGGATGATCTGCACTAACTTATGGTTTACACTTGGGGTTTTATCTGTGGAGAAATTCCTGCCTTCTGATTGGCTGGAAAGGGTAGCACTGACATGCATATTTGCATCATTATCAATATCATGCTCAGGAGGCAATGTTCATCCACGTTCACCTTGCAAACATGGATGCTTTCCCTCTGTATAGCGCTAGGGATCTATCCATAAATCTAATGATAGAGTGTCCAGCCATCCTACTGGCAGGATCAATGAAATTGGAGTGTTCAGGTGTCAGTATCATGTGAATATCGTGTCTTAGTGTTGGTATTACACATGCACCTGTTAAACATTGTTATTCTCATCATTACACTCGCTAGTCTACAAAGTCTCTCTGCTTTGTGTCTAAGTTCAGTCGTCATGTTGTTCAATTCCATAACGTCCACTCTTCCAACTATGGGTATCCTCCCATACTGCCAGTAGGATGGATGTTCCTTGATGTACACCTTCTCATAACTTCATCCTACCCTCAGGATGTTTGGTTCTGCGATGCTTCAATATAGGTGCAATGAGTGCGGATGATTAAAGGCCAGTGGTACCGTTAAGATTGTAGAGTTTTGGGCATAGCCAAAAATATATGTACAAAATATATAAACAACAGCTGTCATTTCCCTCCAATTGAGCAAAACAACCCCCTCCCCCCCATTCCTAATTGTTTTTTCGTTTCTTGCAGCTGTGACCACTGTAAACCATTGGGTTCTGTTCTTGGGCATTGTCAAGCCAGCAATTAAGCATTAATCCTGCTTTGATTCTCCACGTCTCTTGTCCAATCATCCTGCCAGGAGGACCCTACCGGCGGGATGAACGAGACATTCTAAGGCTAGACATCATGTTATATTCTTATGATAAGTCTCCAGTCCAGGCCAGAATTCAAAGTTAGTACCAACTGGCCTGAGGTATTGTTTGACAGCTGGACTACCTATAGAATGTTTTACAAGTCTCCACACATACACTCTTGCCACAATGCATGGCTGTGCATATGAATCTTGGGAAGTGAGTTAATGCCCTGAATCTTCAGCAGAATCAACACACTGCAAATTTTGCTTCATAACTATGGAATTCCTCTGGTAGAATTTTCATCCAGCCTAGCCTATTAGTAGGGCTGAAGCAAAGCATATACAGCATCTGCTAGCATCCTTATTGCCAACTCCCTTCGCCAACACCCTGTGAATTTAGCAAGAACATTCAGAACCGCCCAGCAAAACAGTTCACACAGTGTCTACAGTCTATATTCCAGAAATTTGCACTGCAAAATCGATCTATTCTGCCTGGCTAAACCTATGAGACAACTGTGAGCATCAATAACAAACTAAATAACTCTCACACTTACAGTAAGTATGACAAGTAACTTCTTCAATGAGGAACTGGATAATTTGATCCTAAAACCTGAACCTCACAGTATCTGACGTAGCAGTTGTGCTCACCACAATTGTTGAGAAAGCGGATTCATGGAAAACATCCCTCAGGTAATTTAAGCCGTAGCTACCTACTGAAAATTCAATGTGGCAGCCGGCAAATCCACACAGGGTTGGTTGCATGGACAAAGTACACTCAGATCTCTAACTATATACTAAAGTATATAAGTAGAAGATGCAGTACAGTGAACCCTCACTTATTTGACCACCTGTGTGCAAGGAGCTTTCCAGTGGTGTTCAGACAAGGCAAATGTTCAGATAAGTAAACTGATCAGTCACGCCCCTTAATATATGTCATTCAGTTTGAGTTTGTGCCAGGAACACTGTTGTGGTATACAATACAGCTTGTGCTAAGCGACCACGCCTTGGTGCACATGGTGCAGGTGGTCACAGGCAAGGTGAATCTATGCTAATGAGAATGTGCACGTATGCATTGGATCATTGAAATAGTATAGTGGACTGGATTAGCGTGGATTTACCACAATTCTTGCCAAAGTAGGACTGCTGTTCCTCTTGTAATTGTTTTCTACACTTACTTTTACTTGTAAGAAATTTCACCCTTTCAAGGCCAAGAATTTTTCAATCTCATATGTACGGTCCAACTTGAACTCAAATTTGTGGGAAAAGGAGACAAAATCTCACATCCCACACCCATATTTTTCTGAAAGTTCATATCCCAAACAATCTTCTAAAGTAACAACACCTATCTTTGCAAAAGATTAGTTGCCATATGCCAAATACCGGAAAGCATGCAGTCACAGGTATAGATATACCCGTACTATTGCCTTTTAAGGGTTAAGCATTCTTTTCCACCAATGCTAGAGACATATCATCCTGCACCGCATCCTTCAATCTTGACTTTAGTTATGATCTACAGTGATGTTGACGAGTTGCAAGGCCAGTCTGGCACCACTTGGCTGGTTGCAACATCAACAGCTGCAGTGCATTCACATCCGGCCAGCTGTGCATTTGCAGGCAGGGTGTGCTAGCGCTCTGCCCCAGGTCGAGGCCGGACCAACTGCACTCTATGCTCATGCTGTGGATGCCACTGTACTCTATAGATCTACGCCACATTTGGTGCTGCTTTCTGTGTGCTCCAATATGGCCTTTGATGGTTGGAAATGGAAAAACTTCAGACATTCAGTGGACTCTGGTTAAGTGAGGGGTCAGATAAGTGAGGGTCAGAGAAACAAGGGGTCACTGTTTAATGTACTTCACTTCTGTCAGTACATATCTTATTGTCAGCTATCATATGTGCATGCATTAGGGTACAACTGCTCCTCCCAAGCTGCTTTCATGCAACCAGCCATGGCCATGGCATGATGAGACTATGAAACATTACACTTAGACCATAATACTTTCATGCGGGGCTTTGGGCTGTGCAGCATGACGAGAGAATGACACAAAACCAGCAGAACAGTCTTGCTCTGTAGAAGTTTGTCACAGCATTAATTCTGGTCAGGACCCCCAATTCTGATCTAAAACAAGCTGATCATGAGCATTCAGAAGCCTGTGCTCTAAACAGAAAACATCTATTGTTTAAACACCCCACCAGATGCTGCAAAGGACTTACATCGTATGTCATAGTAATGGTTCCCTGCAGACAAGCAAATTGATGGAGACAATCAGGATGTGGAGAAACGTACAGAAACTGCTAACCTGTAGCACACAGTACTCATAGCCAAATAAGAACCCAGAGAATGCCCAGTATTCACAGAAATGACAAACTCACAGTGAATGAGCTGAACACACTGATAAATACACTAGTACTGTGACATTTGTTTGTCCTAAGCACGAAAAAGCTTTCACCAACTACTAGTTTCTTCATTCAGGACAGCAATATTCTTAGGCCAAACAATGGTAGTGCTCACGGTTTGTGGGATACCAGAACTCAGATTTCAGCGTATTCATAATTCCTGAACAATGGTTGGATAGTTACAAGTTGAGATTGGGTGACATATTGATCTTGCCAGAGCATGCTAATCTGTCACCACCGCAATGAGTAAGTATGAGCAGAACTGCAATATGCACCGAGTTGGTCCCCCCCCCCCCCATAATAAATACACCTATCAAGTGATTTACAATACTCTATGTCAAGCATCCTCACCACTCATGTCCATAACTGACATGCAACCCTATAGTACTGGTGTCATTCAGAAAAATCTGTTATGCTGTTTCTATATGGCTTTTCATGTAATGAATAGGTAGTACTCGTATGGCTGAACATCAACACATGTGAACCTTCTCACCAGCTGAGCACAGCAAAAGAGGCGAGAAGGCAGTTCTTACTAGCAGCATGTTACCATGACACCATGGTGTGCATGCACAAGGGAGGTTTATATGGAGGTCTGAAGGATGAACTCCGCTCATTGTGTGCTGTCTTCTGTCTGACACTGTTGGTCAAACACACTGTTACCCACCCACCCACCCAGAGCAAGTAATTTATCACATGTTTTCTCTCAAATCATGAGTGTTACGTCATCCCAGCAAGATGTTTTATCTTCTGTCAGGCAGTGTCTCTTATCTTCATTTTTGTTTCATGTGTGCCGTTTGGCAACCCAGACATTGCGTTTGGTTCTTTCCTCCTGAAAAAGTTTCAGTGGCTGCCAGCACTGGAGGTTTTTTCCCGTCAGCTTTGGGCTGTAAATTAATCTGGCAGTTGGGTTGTCACCCATGCTAGTTTGCAATGTCTCTCATGTGCAGTATTATCAAAGTTTCATTTTGTCTTGGGGTTAGTTATGCAGAGTTGAATTGTTGAATTTGTGTATGTACACCACAGTGTCTTGTCTGAAGCGCACAACAACAGCCTTGTCACAGAAATCCTGAGATCATGTGTTGAGGGAGGTGGGCTAGAGGCGAGAAGGGATATACTCTTACCAGGTTTGAAGGGTATGTAAAGCTGTCCCCACGGCCAGTAGTGTTATAGCTCGCTGTCAACTGGTGATAGCACTGGTAGTTGCAATTTGTGTGGTCATCATCAGTGATAGTTATGCCTGGATTGAGAAGTTGTTCACCTGAGTCTTCTGTGTAGTCAAAAACTACACCACCAGTTGGCACTGATTGCGTTGGCTTGTTGTTGATGGGTATCAATTTTAAATAGCCCACTTTCTCAATCGCATTATATGAAACCAACGAGTCACTGCAACATATTAATCAGACAAGCAATATATTGTATTAGACCATTACAGTCTCGGCTCACTCAAACTAGATTTGGTTGGATTCATTGTTACCATTTTTGTAGACATTTAATTTGTTTAGGAACTGAAGAGATTGAGATATGTTTCTATTCTATAAGGGCATAAATTGAAATAATAGAAACCCACACTTGTACAAGTCAGTTGGTACAAAAACACATAATTTCTGCATACACCCACATCATGTTTCACTGCTGGTCATTGCAATTTTCCTAGAGACCATGTTGGTGGGGGGGGGGGGGGGGGGGCAAAAAGTAATAATTTT
>JAOWAW010000027.1:0-92647 GCA_028565695.1 Nicola tetela | reverse complement strand
GAGAGAGAGAGAGAGAGAGAGAGAGAGAGAGAGAGAGAGAGAGAGCGAGAGAGAGAGAGAGAGAGAAGGGAAGGGATGGATGGCTCGAGGCTGGCAAACTGTGTATGTAATATAAAAACGTCATGTCTGCATTATCTCACTAAGGATACATGTATGTGGTTGAGGTTTGCTGCTACAATAAAATGACTTTCATTGCAGAAAATTTGGTGTACATGTTCATACGCTTTTCCCTGTCTTTTGTTGCTCAATTCAAGATAAAACTCCATTTTACTCTAATGATCATGAAGTCACCAAGTGCTCTTCTAATGACTGTTGATTTCACTGTTAAAAGTTCATTGCAATATACCAAACTAAGCTTACAAGGTTTCTTGAAGCAAGCAAAGTGTTCTAAGGACCTGGAAGCTAAATGGGAAATGCCCATTGTCTTACAGAAGAATGCTTAAAAATATGTCTTTTTCACTGTGTTTTCATGTGTAGAGGTCAGCAGGAATGAGTTACCTTCTGTATTCTAAAAAAGATATTTTTTAGAAACACTCAGTATGTAGGGTTAATACATGTATCTAGAGATCTTAGACTGAAGGGAAATTTAGAAAATGGACAAATGTACAAAGGCTGTTTTCTTAGTTGCACATGCATACTTGTGGGCGCAACTGCTGAGACGGGATGTCTTCTTTAAATCTCCAGATGCTCATAGGACTTGTGATATCCTGATTGGGTAATCATAATATGAAAAGAAATTCTCATCACACCAGTCTGGTGACATGCCTTCAGGCCTATAATGCGATAGTAAAAGAATCCTTGCATTTTGTACTTGCTCCCTGGTTCTTTTAAGACTGATGAAGTCAGAGACATTTCCAGTGAAACATCACATGAATTAGTTCCTTATGACTGGTGTGGGCGAATTCTTTTTCCATCATCTCTAGATGCTTGCTTGTCCTATTACAGTATAAAATTATCTTGCAACATGAGATGCATTTAAAATGTCATGGCAGCCATGATTCCATATGTGCATAAATGCTATCTGCAAATAGGCTTGAAGAATTACAGACACTCAAATAGATCATGATAAAGAATTACAGATACTCAAATATGATCATGATAAAGTACGTAGCCACTTATTGAAACATACCTTATCATAATATAGTACAAAGCCACACATTGAAGCATACCTTTATTCATTTTATTTCATTGCTTGAGTGCTCTATTTAAACAAATACGACTATGTCCATCACAGCTTATCCCTCCTGTAATTTAAATAAATGTCCACCTAAAATTTACACATAATTTTACAAATGTGAGAACTGTCATTCAAATGTTTGCGGTTTTCATGTGAAACACGACATCGTTTGTCTCTTATACAGTCAATGGCAATCAGAACAAGTAACAAGGGTTTCTAATTAAACTTTTTATTGATTCCTTCCTGGTGAGCTCCCAATTGCTACGCTATAGCCCAGCATCCCACACCTTGGATCAGCATCATCATTCATGGCAAACAACACAGCCAAAGAACACAGTTCAAAGAACAACAAAAGTTACTATTTGAGCAGGACAGTAAAAAGGACAGTTGGAAAACATAGCCAAGAGAAACATTTGCAAAATCAGTGGTTGGAGAAAAGTGAAGCAAGCACCAAGGAAGACTTCCTTACAAATATTGATAATCTTGCATGAAAGAAGCAGGGAGGGACAGAAGAAGATGGAACAATAAACTCTCATGGCGTGCCTGTGAAATGGAAAGCAGTGCAGAGAGGATATCAGCTGGCCAGTCAAGCTGTCCTGAAAACCTGTAGGTGGTAGCAGTCCAGCATGTGCAAGGTCGAAAGGGGTATGCTTCAGCAGACGGTTTGGTCTTGCTGGGGTTAAGAGAGAAAATTGATGAAGCACGTAAGCTGGACTGAATGCAAAATGTTCTTGCACTGTTGATTTGTTGAGAAAGAAGTCTCAGGCACTGCTGTTTATGAAAATGATCGAAGATTTGCACGCCAGAACATACTAGAAAAAAAATTGAATACAATGTGAAGGATACAGAAAGGAAGAAAGGTTATTCATAAAATAAAAATAAACTCTGAGGAGAAAATAAAACATTTAAATCTATCTTAATAACCAGTCCAGATCTGGTCCATGATGAGCGAAATGTATGAAGTTTGTCCTTGCTCAAATTCTCTATTCTTTACTTTAGCTGATGGGAAGTAGAATCCTTGGTGCAATCGTCAAAAAAGAATTAAGGCCTTGGATAACGGTGCGATGAGAAAACGGTTGACAAAACTGTAGAAGAATTTGCAATTGATGATGAAGTTTGTTTTGAAAACGGTGGTCAAAATCAATGAGGGAAGAAAACAGCCTGCACTTAGTTGTCCCGCAGCGGAACAGAGACATTGGCTGGTGACTGGGAGTCTTGGAACGTGAACTTGGTAGTGTCCAGTGAAGTGGCGTTGACTGTCTCAGAGAAGTGCAGCAAGAATGAGCCGGCATCCATGTCAACGTTAAATGAGACAAGCTGAGGTGGTCGTGTGTCAGGCACAAACCTGAGTGTACAAAGGAAAGCCAAGCAAAGAATGCTGTGTTAACTACATGTAATGTGATAGAAACAGCCTCGAAGGAGAACGAGTACAAAAAGACATAGAAAAATAGCGGCAAAGAACAGATAATGAACTGTGAAAATCAGAAGGGAACCAACTGAACTAACTGTATTCAAAGGAGGTGAAAGAAGAGATCTTACCTCTGAGCTGCCTTTGCAGCAGTGGAAGGCAGGGCTACAATGAGGTTGCCAGCATTGTCAGCAACCATATTTGAGTTGAAGCTCAGGAAGCTCGTGCTGTTGCTAGTGCCAATTGGACGCTTCTTGATCTCATTCAGATCGTGGTTGGTCATTGTCAAAGTGATGGTAAGGCCATCAGCTATTGTGCTGTTGCCTGCATCCTGAAGCTGGTAGAAGGCTGAGGAGGGAGTGTTATCGCCACGGACGACAAGCGAAGTCGCAAGGAACGATGAAGCGTTCACTGTTTCACTGAATGACATGAAGATGTTTCCAAGTGTCATGTCCAACTCAAAGGCTACAAGGTACGGTCGTGTTGTGTCGCGGATGTATGCTGATATCTGACGGCTGTCGTTCACTGTGATGGGAGCCAAAGCGTTACCGGCCATGTCTGAAACTGTAGTTGAAGCAAGAGCAAGGAACGTGTCATCTGCTGATGTAGCAAGTGAGGTGAGACGTTTGATTTCATCCACATCTGCCTTGGCAAGGTTGATCATGACAGACGGTCCATTTGGACTGCTACTGTTGCCTGCAGTGAGCTGCTGTGACTGGGTGCCATTGGCATTGAGGAGAGTAACATCAGTTACTCGGAGTGTAGAAATGTCAACAGATTCGCTGAAGTTCAACTGCAGTGTGGCCTCATCAAGGTTAAGCTGTGAAGCAACAAGACGTGAGACAGTTGTGTCTGGAACAAAAGTTTGCACCAGCCGTGCCTCTGATGACAAAATAGGCACAATAGCATTGCCATTCATGTCTGCCACAAAGCTTGAGCCGAATGCCAAGTAGGTGTTGTTGGATCCGGTGCTTGATCCTGTAGCAAGTGATGTTCTTTCTTTCACCTTGTTCAAATCATCGTTAGTCACTAGCACAGTCTGTAGCGGACCATCGACACTGGTGATGGAGCCACCAGTCAAAGTAAACCACTGCACAGTAGCTGCTCTTGAAACATTCTGCTGCAGAGTGATTGAGGTTACTGTCAGAGACATAGCGCGAACTGTCTCACTGAATGAGAAGCTCAACAGGCCAGAGTCTGTGTCAAAGTTAAATGCTCGAAGCTGTGGCAGGACACGGTCCTCTGTGAAATTGCTAGCTCGTTGAGCATTGCTCTTCTGCACGGCATTCAGTGCTAGCCCAACCATGTCAGCAGCTGTGAATGGCTGTGCGGCCAAGAACGTGTTGTTGGTGCGTGTGGCTAATGCATCGAGCCGCTTCAAAACATTCAGATCACTCTCACTGAGAAGGACAGTGATGATTGGTGAGTTGTGTGTGAGGGCAGTGCTTTGGGTTGTCGGTGAGAAGCTCTCATTTGACAGATTGTTGTTCTGTGTGTTCTGGAAGGTCAGACCAGTAACATTGACAGTGCGTGCACGGACACTCTCATCAAATGTCAGAATAAGGCTTTTGTTGTTCATGTCCAGATGGTAGGCGACAAGGGATGGCGCTGTCGTATCAGCTGTGTAATTAGACACTGCAACCTGTAGGGCATCAAGTGATGTTGTACGTTCCAGCACCAGCCTGCCATTCATATCCTTGATGGTTGAGTTGCTGATGAGAATGTAAGTGGTGCTAGGATACAGCGCAATTTCTCGGGCTGTAAGCTCGTCCAAGTCAGCTTGGTCAATGCGGACGTGTACAGCTGTACCGTCACTTGTTGACAGCAAGTTCAGCTTTCGTAGAGTGAATGTGCTGGCTGTGGCCAGATCAGCTGTTGACTGCAGTGTTATTCCGTTGATGTTCAGTGTTGATATATCAACAGTTTCTGAGAAGTGCATTACCATACGAGCACTATCCATGTCAAGCTCGAATGAGAGGAGTCGGGGTCGGATTGTGTCATTCTGGAAGAGGACAGCCTGGAGAGCATCTTTTGGCAAGATAGCAACCACAGGGTTGGAGTTCATGTCACGAACGCCTCCAGCTGCCATGCTCAGGTACGTTGTGTTTTGGCCGACAACAAGACTTTCGTTGAGTTTCAGAGCGTTCAGGTCTGACAGTGACAGGTGAACAACAAGAGTGAGGCCATTGCCACTGGTTGTGTGACTGCTTGTGCTCAGCACGTGGTGATGTGTGCTCTGACGGTCGGACTGAAGTGTTAGTGATGAAATGACAAGGCTCGACGAGTTGACGGGTTCGCTGAAGCTGAGAGTGAGCGTTTCGGTGGTCAAGTCAACAGCAAATGAAACGAGCTGAGGTGGAACTGAGTCGGGAACAACATGAGATGCGATCAGTCTTTGAAGAATGATGCCGTTGTTGGCCATGTCACGAATGCCAACACCAGATCCGATTGGTGGTGTGATTTCTAGTTGTGTGTTGGTGGTATCTGTAGCCAGTGCTGTGTTCAGCTTGAGCTGATCAAGATCAGTCTTAGAGATGTTGACAGTGATGACTGGGCCATCAGTAGATGCAACAGAGCCGCTGGTAAGCTGGTAACTGGAGTTGGATGAGTGGATTGCAAACAGACCTGCTCGCAAAGCAGGGTTGAATGTGTCTGTTTCCACTGTCTCGTCGAATGTAATTGTCAGAGTCTCCAGTGACAGATCAACTTCAAATGCTTGAGGCACAGGTCCACTCACATCAGCAAAGAATTGCTTGACAGCAATGGCTGCTGTGTTGTTGATTGCTGTAAGGTTTAGTGCTGCCATGTCTTGAGCTGTCAATGATGAAGCTGAGAAGAAGGTGTTGGCAACAGATGAAGCCAAGTATGTTCGCTTCTTCACTTCGTTAAGGTCAAAGCGGCTGAGAGTGATGTTAATGGTGACATCATCAGATTGGCTAGAAGAGCTGTTGGTGAGAGAGTATGTGCCAGTTGAATTTGTCTTCGATGGCTGGAGGGAGACCTCTCGCACAGAGAAGCTGTCTGCCTCAATGACCTCATCGAAAGAGATGGAGAGAAGACCACTGTTCAGATCAAATTTGAAGCTTCGAATAACTGGCGAGGTTGCATCAGCTTCGTATGAAGAAACCAGAAGTGCCATACCTCCGTTTTCATTGACAGAGTTGCTGGCATAGTCAGAGATGACAGTGGAATGGAGGAATACATAGGTGTTGGCTTGAGAAGTGGCTACAAGTCGGTCAGTCTTCAGGCGGTTTGAGTCTGTTTCGCTGAGGTTGACCTGGAGCGTTGTCAGGTTGGAAGTGAGCAGTGTGACACTGCTCAAGTTGAGTCTCGTCTGGCTGGCAGTTGCAGTTGCTGCATCACGGAATTCAATTCCAGCCTCTTTCAGTGTTAGCTTGTCAATTGCTTCAGAGAAATGGATGGTGAGAAGTGGATCTTTGGCAAGACTGAAGTCAACGGAGATGACTTGTGGCATTGTGGTGTCTGCAATGAAAGTGCTAGCTTGTTGAGCGGAAGAAGATTGTATGACGACGACAGGATTACCGAACATGTCATACACTGTGGTTGGATCGGTGAAGAAGAGGTAGGTGTTGTTTTCACTTGTTGCAAAACCATTCACACCCTCACGTGCTTTGCTCTTCACAATGTCAAAGTCTGTCTTGACAAGATCAAACTCAACAATGTACCAGTAGAGAGGACTGACTGTTCCAGAGCGCAATGCAAGTGAATCAAAACGGTTAGAAGCAACTCCTGGTGATCCCAAGAGGCTTAGCCTGTTAGCTGTTACAAAGCTGGAGATGTTCACTGTCTCAGAGAATGTCAGGGTCAGACGCCCATTGTCCATGTCTAATGTGTACTTGCTCAGAGTTGGGTTCACAGTGTCTCGTACGAAGTCGCTAGCTCCAGGTGCCATGGCACTGCTCACAGCGGTGACCTTGTTGCTGTTCATGTCAAGCACTCCTCCATGAGTGAGGCTGAGGAAAGTATTTCCAAGCACTGACGCGACTTGAGGCCGTGACTTGAGGATGTTGGAATCATCAAATGACAGTTGGATGATGAGTGATGTGTTGTCAATTATGTTCACATTGCTACTGTTGAGTGTGAACCATTGTCTATGTGTGATGTTGCTTGCACCTTGCAGGGTCAAGGCAGATACATTGAGTGTTGCTGCATCGACTGGCTCATTGAATGTCAAGTGTAAGAGCTCAGGAGCATCCATGTCCAAACGGAAGCTTCTCAGCTGTGGCTCAGTTGTATCAGCCGTGAATGAGGAGACTGGATGGCCTTCTCTGCTTGGCAAAGTTGCAATGACATTGCTGCTCATGTCTGCAATGAACAGGGTACTGTGTCGGAGGTAGCTAGATGTTGAATTAATTGCAAGCTGGCGGTTGAGCTTGATCGCATTTGTGTCTGCAATGCTCAGGTCAATGACAACAGAAGTTAGTCCCCAAGACAGATGTGAGTAACCTGTGAGGCGGCGCTGTTCAGATGAATTCGCTGCTGTATGCTGCAGCCACACCTGTGTGATGTCAAGGGATGTCCTGTTAGGCGTTTCACTGAAATTGACCTGAAGCTGTGCTGTGTCCATGTCCAGATTGAATGAGACAATGTGTATTGGAGTAACATCTGGCACGAAGTGTGATGTTATTTTTGCCTTTGCTCTCGGAATTTGAACAATTCTGTTTCCAGCCATGTCACGGATTGTTGTTTCATCCAGTGCAAGGAAGGTGTCATTGGTGGAGGTGGCAAGTCCCCTGAGGAACTTGACGCTGTTTAGGTCAAAGGCAGTCAGAGAGATATTGATGGATGTTGAATACACAGAGGTATGAGAGCCTCCGGTAAGCCTGTACACTGAAGATGGTACTGGGGAAGCATCGCTCTGCAACACAAGCTGTGTTACATCCAGTGATGTGGCATTGACTGTCTCTGTGAATGACAAAATCAGATATCCACCATCCAAGTCAATCTGGAAAAGGCGAAGCTCTGGCAGTGTTGAGTCATTGATGAAGGCATGTGTGGCACGTCCGTCCTCAACGGGAATGACAAGGTTGCCTGCCATGTCAGCAATTGTGTGGTTCATCAAGGACAGGAAAGTGCTGTCGAGGTTGGTGGCAAGAGCAGTTCTCATCTTGATCACATTCAGGTTAGCTTCACTGATGACGACGGTGATAATTGTTCCGTTCGGGCTGCTTGACAATGATGACGATGTAAACACAAATGTGTTGTCCAGATCACTGGCATTAGCAAAACTTCTAAGTGTGAGGCCTTGCACCTGAAGCGTCGGTGTACTCACAGCTTCATTAAATGTAAGCTGAAGGGTGTCTGTGTTCATGTTGAGGATGAAGTCAACAAGTTGCGGTCGAGTGGTGTCCACAGTTAGTGTTAAGGCTTGCATTGCGTCTGACATTGTGGCAATGGAGTTGCTGTTCATGTCTTGCAAAGCACCATGTTGCAGTGCAAGGAACGTGTTGGAGAGATTGGTAGCGAGTTCAAGGTCCAGTTTCACAGCGTTGAGATCAGCTTGACTGAACGTGATGGTGATAACAGTGCTGTCCTGAAGAGAGTGCTGGCTGGTTGTCAGGTGGTACATGCTGGAGCTGCTGTTTGCTGAGTTCTCCAAACGAATACGACTGACATTGACAGAATCTGCCTCTATTGTCTCATCAAAGCTGAGTGTCAAGATCCCAGCATCAATGTCCAATGAGAAGCTCTCAAGTGATGGTCGGGTGGAATCAGTGGTGAAGTTGACAGCCTGTTGGGCAGATGATGAGAGCACACCAACCACACGATTGCCTGCCATGTCAGCTATGAATGTTGGCTGTAGGGTCAAGAAGGTGTTGTTTGTTGAAGTGGCTAAAGCACGTTGCAGCTTGACAGCATTGGCATCCACACGAGACAGCCACACAGTGACATGAATGTCGTTTGCCTGTGAGTGTGTTGCTTGTGTGAAATGTACACCTATTGCTGAGCTGTTTGAAACCGACTGCAATGTCAGATCTGTTATGTTGGCAGTGGAAACACGAACAACTTCATCGAACGTCATCACCACTGACAGGTTGTCCATGTCAAGGCTGTATGACAACATGTTTGGACTTGTTGTATCCAAGTAGTAGTTGGCAGCTTGCTGAGCCAATGCTGAGTCAATTTCTTGTAGATTGTTCTTGCGCATGTCAGCCACAAAGCTTGCCAAAATTGATGCGTAAGTTGTGGCCAGAGAGATTGCAACCATTTCTTGTCGTTTGAGTTGGTTAGTGTCAGCTGCAGTTAGGCGGATGGTGGCTTGTGTGCTGTCAGTGCGGCTTATCCAATCTGCTCCTTGCAGTGTATGCGATGCTGATGATGGCTGCATGGTGGTGTTGGCATAGCCTTGGAGTGTGACAGCTGTAGGCAATAGTGTTGAGCCATTGATAGTTTCGTCAAAATAAAAGGTGATTGAAGCTGGTGCATCAAAGTCGAGATCAAATGATGTGATGATTGGACCTGTGGTGTCATCGGTGAACTGGCGAACTTGTGCAGAATTGTTTTCTGGAATTGCCGTCAGCAGATTGTCAGCCATGTCTGATACCGCTCCGGCAAGAAGACTGAGGTAAGTGTTGGAATGGCTTGTGGCAAGAAGTGAATCCTTCTTTATTGCATTCGCATCAGAGCGTGACAGGTTCACCATGACCAAAGTTCCGTTTGTTGAGCGCCAAGCTTTTCCACCAGTAAGAGTGAAGGTGTGGTTGGCATTGGCTGAAGCTGATCTTAGAGTCAGCCAAGTCACATTGAAAGTTGCTAGATTGACTGTGTCATTGAAAGCGAGCACCAACAGACTAGCGTCCATGTCAAGATCGAAGTGTATGACACGAGGCGGCTCTGTGTCTGGAATGAAGGTCGTTGCTTGAATTGCCTTACCATCAGTGATTGGCACAACGTCCAAGAGGTTGTGGTCGTCAATAAGGGAGGCGCGCATGGTCAGGAAAGCATTTGAACGAGCTCGGAACAGACCTGGCAGTGACTTGATGCCAAGAAGATCCATGTGTGAGATCTGTACGCTGATGACGTATCCATCAGGACTGCTTGTGATGCTCTCAGAGCTCAGGGTGTAGAAAACTTTCCGAGTGATAGCCTCCTGGAAGGTGATTGCTCTTGCATCAAATGTGTCTCGCAGGACAACATCATCAAACGTCAAGTTGAGGACAGAATTCTGCATGTGGATGGAGAAAGACACAAGCGATGGTCGTGATCCATCGGCAGTGTACTGGCAAGTTGCAACACGTGTTGTGTTTAAGATTGCTACGCCAGCCATGTCCAGAATAGCGGTGGCATCCAGTGTGAGGAAGGTGTCATTTCTCTGTGTGGCGAATGAGTAGTCGAGTTTCAGCATCCGGATGTCCTCAGCCGAAATGTCAATGACAATTTGTGATAGTCCATTGTGCTGTGTTGCAGGAGTCACCGTGCAGTTTGTCAGTGGCAGCGAACTTGAGTTATCAACGGGTGATGAGTGAAGACTGACATGTCCGCAGGTCAGGGTTAGTGGTTTGATTGGTTCATTGAATGTCAGTGAGATTTGGTGCTTGTCCATGTCAAGGTGGTAGCAGATTAGAGATGGTGGTGTGATGTCAGCGGTGTACTGACTGACTTTAAGGGCGCTGGTTGAGCTGATGGTAGTCACAGGATTGTTGGAGTAGGCAAGGTCAGTGATGGCTAGTGACGTCATGGACAAGAATGTGTCGTTATGATTCTTGGCAAAAGCAGTTGCTTTTAGCCCAGCGATGTCGACAGTTGACAAGTCAATGACAATGCGACGACCATTGGGGCTGGTTGATGTTCCTGATGTCAGAGTGTATTTGGTTGTAGCTGAATTGCTGTTCGTACTAGCCTGCATTGTGATCTGTGAAGTCTGAAGTGATGATGTTTTCACCGGCTCATCGAAGCTCAACACGAGAAGACCCTTGTCCATGTCCAGGTCAAAACGCTCCAACAGAGGCTGCTGTTCATCGTTGCCAAAGTTGCGGACAATCTTTCCTGGGAACCCTTTGCCAAGTGGCTGCACGGGGTTTCCAACAGTATCATTGAGGAAGCTGGCTGGGAATGTAATGTAGCAGGTGCCACGACGCGTGCACAGGCGAGCGTCACGTTGGATGTTGATGACATCATCTGGCAAAAGGCTGAAACGTAGGACTGTGCTGTCATTGTTGGTGATGACTCCACCAGTTAGCGTGTAGTTGGTGAGTGTGTCCTCAAAGAGATCCTGGAGGGTGATGGCGGACAGGTCGACAGTAGAGATATCAATTGTTTCATTGAACGTCATCACAATGAGCTGTTTAGCTAAATCAAACTGTGTGAACTCTGTCAGCGATGGTGATGAGGTGTCTGCTGTGTAGACTGAAACATTGTAGGCTTGGCTTGGTGCAACAACCTCAATTGGACGGCGGACCATGTCACGGACTGCATCATCCAAGAAGCTCAGGTAGCAGTTGGTAGATGTGGTGCAGAATCGCAGACGCTTGATCTCGTTCAAGTCATCAGCGCTCAGGTCAATTGTGATATGAGCTGTGTGAGTATCACTTGTTGTGCTTGTAGTCAAAGTCCAGTTGATGGATGCAGGAGTCGCATCGCTATGAAGGGTGAATGCACCAATGCGAAGCGTGGTGATGTTCACAGTCTCATCAAAATGTAGGCGAAGAATGCCGGCATCTGTGTCCACATCGAAGCTGTTCAGCACAGGACGGTGTTTGTCATCAGTGTAGAAGCGGACCTTCAGAGCATGTGATGTTGACCATTCTGGATTCAGCAAATTGGAGCTCATGTCACGAAGAGTGCTGGCATCAGCAGCGAGATACGTGTTGTCTGGAGTTGTTGCAAGTGATGACAGTTTCTTGATAGCATTCTTGTCAATAATGGTCAAGTCAACGACCATGCTGGTACCGTTTGGAGATGTAGTAGATCCGCCGATCAGACGATGGAACTCATTGGCACCTGCTGCCCTGTTCTGGATCGTAATTCCAGTTGGCTTGAGGCTCTCCGTGTCGATCGTCTCGCTGAAGTAGAGTGTAAGAGTGCGGTTGTCCATGTTCAAGTCAAAGTACCAAATTCGAGGACTTGTCCTGTCCTGTACAAAGTCCCAGTAGCCAAGGACTTGTGCTGCGGTGCGCAAGATAGGCAGAGCTTTGTTGTCTGCAAGGTCACGGACAATGTCAGAATCCAGGGAGATGAATGTTGTATCATAGGAGGTTGCAAGGGAAGTGAGCCGCTTAAGTTCGTTCAGATTTGCCCAGGTGATGGCGACCTCGATGATTGTGCTGCCATACGCTGTGTGGTTTCCAGCTGTCAACATAACACTTTCAGTTGAGGTACTGGCATTGCTCACTGCTTGCAGTGTGAGGCGAGTGACGATGAAGGTGTGCGTTCTCAGTGATTCAGAGAAGGTGAGGTTGATCAAGCCACGGTTCATGTCCAGGTTGAATCGGGTGAGTTGTGGCTTGGTGATATCAGCTGTATGTCTGGTAACCTGCTTTGCCGTTGGTGAACTAACAGCGACAATGTGATTGCTGGCCATGTCCAATACAGCTGAGGTTCCAATGGCAAGGAAGGTGTTTGTAATATCTTGCACTAGCGGAGCCTTAGCCTGGAGGCGGAACTTGTCAGATTCTGTCAAATTAACCTCGATGTGAGTTGAGTCCAAAGAGCTCACACTGCCTCCGGTGAGAGTCACCATTTCAGCTGCACTGCTAGTGTTCGCTGACAAAAGGAAGGTGATGTGGGTAGGCTGCACAGAAGAAACGTTTACAGTCTCTGAGAAAGCGAGCTGCAACACTACTGGTGGTACTCCGTTGTACATTGTCAGATTGAAGGATACAAATTCAGGCGCAATAGTGTCAGGTGTGTACTTCTGCACACGAGGTGCATATGCAGCTGTGAGCAAAGCATTGCCGTTCATGTCAGCTACAGTTCTGTTTGTCAGCAGGAGGTATGTGGTGGCATTATCAATTGCAAGGCTGGTCAGCTGTTTGACAATGTTTAGATCACTAGATGAAAGCCTCACGACGATCACAGGACTGTTGACTAATTGAGCTCTGCTTGTTGCCAAGGTGTATCGCTCAGTTGTGTTGAGAATGGATTGAGTGTTGAGGAAAGTGATTTCACTGATAGCAATGGACGATGCGTTCACTGACTCACTGAAACTCATTGTTAGAGTGTTGAAAGTCAGATCCAGGTCAAATGCTTGAAGGACTGGTGAAGTCTTGTCCTCAACAAACATACACACAGGTGTTGGCCGAGCTGGAACAATGGCATTGCCCACCATGTCGTGGACAAGATTGCGGGTGAACATCAAGTATGAAGTTGTATTGGACACTGCGAGACCTGTTTGAATGGTGATGTTGTCTACATCAAGGCGACCAAGTGAAACAATCACAAATGTAGCATCAACAGTTGTTGGAGTCCCTTGCACAAATCGTCGGAGTTCTGATGGTGATGACACACTGTTTTGAACTGTGGCCTCAGTGATATTGAATGAGCTTGCTCGAACTGTCTCATCAAAGTACAGAATGAGGGAATTGTTAGTGAGGTCGAGGTTCCAGCAACGAAGCTGTGGAGGAGTGGTATCCGGAGTGAAGCATCTGGCAGATATGACAGATGAGCTGCCATTGCGGGCAGCAGCAATGTCATTCCTGTTCATGTCCTTGACCATTCCAGCATCAAACAAGATGTACACACTGTTAGCAGATATCGCCAATGGTGAGATTCTTTGAACTTTGTTACGATCTGCATCGGTCAAGGTGATGTTGATGATAGTGCTGTCTCTCTGAAGAACGTTGCCACCAGTGAGACGATGCCAGAAGGCACCAGCCTGGGCATTCTGCAAGATGATGCGTGTAGTGACAAGAGAGCTGCTGTTCACTGTCTCTGTGAACGTCAGTGACAGCTGAGCGGAGTCAGCGTCGAAGCAGAAAGAGACTAGTCGTGGTGCAATCACATCGTGATTGAATGAGAATGCCTGTCGGGCATCATCCCTCTCAATTGCAATCACAGCATTTCCATTCATATCAGAGATTGCTGAGCTTGGAAAGGCAAGGAATGAGTTGCCAAGAACTGTGCCCAAGCTTGAGAAGCGCTTCAGGGTATTGAGATCGTCAGTTGTAAATGTTAGTGTGAAGGTCACGGCTGTATCATTAGGGGTGAGTTGTCCACTGTTCAGCTGCAGCACCTCAGTTGACATTGAAGAGTTGTCTGCATTCTGAAGGATAATCTCTGACGTTCGGAGAGAAGACACATTCATGGCCTCAGAGAAGTGCAGGACCATGATACCACTGGTGATGTCAAGGCTCCAACGCTCCAGGTAGGGCCTGGTGATATCTGGTGAGAACAGGCTCACGGGCAGTCCTTCATCTGTAGGAATACTGCGTACAGGAACATTGGCACTGTCGTCGATGACATCAGAAGTGTGCCTGATGAAGCTGGTCGTGTTTGAAGAAGCAAGGCCAGAACGCATCTTGATCTCATCAAGATCTGCCTTTGTGATGTTGACAATGATGACATAGCCATTATCACTTCCTGTACTTCCTCCAGTCAGCTGGTACTTGTTGGCCAAGTCATTGCCAAGTCTATTGCTTTGAAGTGTGATGAAATTTGCACTCAGAGATCCAGACAAAGTTACATCATTGAAGCGCATGGTCAGGAGACCGACATTCATGTCCAGCTCCCAGGCGAGCAGTTCTGGAGGAGTGACATCAGGCAAATACCTCGCAACAAGTTGCCCAGTGGTGGTTGTTGGTTCGTTACCAGCTACATCGAGCACAACTGCACCATCAATTGTCAAGAATGTGTTGGATTGAGTGGTTGCCAAGCTCGTCAAGAGCTTGATCTGCCGAATGTCTTCACTGGTCATTTGAATGTCCAGGTTGGTGTTGAGAGGCTCTGTTGCTGTGTAGGTGGCCTGTCCACCGGTCAGTCGATAACTCTGAGATGGTGATGCTACTGATTGTTGGAGATTGGTGAATGAATGGTTGAATGTGGAGACATCAATGGGCTCACTGAACTTCAAGCGAAGAATACCGGTGTTCATGTCAAGCTCAACAAAGCTAGTAAGTGTTGGAGATGTTGTGTCCGGTGAGAATTCGCCAGCTTGGAGGGCATTGACGTTGTTCTTTCGCAGCTGAGCTGCATTGGTCTTCAAGTCCTTGATGAGAGCAGCTGTGTGAGTGATGAAAGTGTTCACAGATGAAGTTGCCATGCCACGAAGTCCAAGTGATTTGATGTTCAATAGATCATTGCTATCAACTGTAAACTCAACCACCGTACCGTCAGGTGATGGTGATCGAGGGTTGACCTGGAGTTTGTAGGAGACATTTCTGGTGGTGCTGTCTTGGATGGTTATTGAGGCTGCAAGGAGTTCAATGCTGTCGACAGTTTCGTCAAACGTCAGATTTACAATACCAGTATTCATGTCCAATGAGAAGTTGGACAAGATTGGTCCTGTGATGTCATCGGTGAAGTTTGTTGGTCGTTCCCTGTCAGTTTGTACGTTGCTATCGACAACGGGCTGGATGAAGTTAGCAAACATATCAGTAGCAAAGTTTGAGCCAAGCCGCAGGTAGCAGTCAGTGGCGCCAGCACAGATACCGACACGTTTGACTTCATTGAGATCTGCTGTTGTTAGCTCAAGGGCAATTGATGTAGAATCTGCTGTGAGGACAGCTCCACCACTCAGGTAGAGCACCTGGAAGCGAGTCTGTGCTCTGTTCACCCATGTCTGCAGTGAAAGTGCAGAGAAGTTGACGGATGATGCACGCATTGTCTCACTGAAGAGCAATTGAAGCCGGCCAGAATCGAGGTCAAAGTGCGTGAACTGTACCAGTGTCGGTCTCACCTGGTCAGCAGTAAAGTTTCTTACCTGTGAAACAGCACAAATGCAATCACACCCACTATCATCAAACTGACCAACGATGGCCTCTCACCAGAGACCATCCAACATACCACAAAGAAATAGATTTACAACTTGCCACCCAATCATAAGAATAGTGACATCCACACCCACACCAACTATCATCACAAATCACAAGCCAAAAGAATAAACACCTATAACACCAACTGATCCTTGATCAAGGACACTTCTTACCTTTTGAGTTGTTGGAACCTAGCACCTACACCTTAGTTAGCACTTAACATTCATTCCTACATGCATGCTAATGATGGAGTTGATCTCCAAAAGTTTACGTCTTGTGAATTTACTGCCGCTGTCTCTGCATTTATTGGTCTAATTATTGCTGTTTAGATTAGAACCATGGAAACTATCCTCTTTCTGAAACCCTTACCTGGTGAGTATGGCTTGCTCGTATTGCCACGACACGGTTGCTGTTCATGTCTGAGACGAACATCATGGTGTGATCCAGGAAGCAGGTAGCCCTGCTGCGACATATCTGTTTGCGTGTGATCTCGTCAAAGTCATGTTTGCTCAGGCGAACAGTTATCTCTGCTGAATCAGTGCTCAGTGTTGTAGCATTTGTGATGGTATGCTGGACAGTGCTATTACTATTGTGTAGAGTCACCTCCTGGACAGTTAGCGTTGATGCCCGAACCGTCTCGGAGAACTGGAATGTAACTGTCTGGTCGTGGAGATTCATGTCAAAGGATTCGAGCACTGGAGATGTTGTGTCCTCTGTGTACTTTTCAACTGCAACAGCAGAGCTTGTTGGTATTGTTACAATGTTGTTGTGTGCTGTGTCCTTCAGTAGCCTGTCGGTGAGTGACAAGAAGCAGCTTGTGTTGGCAATGCAGAGGTGACTTAGTTGTTTGATGCTGTTTGTGTCTGCAAGAGAAAGACTGACATTGACAGTGGTAAAGTCAGGTCGTGCTGCTGTGCTGCTCAGTGTCAACGTAAAGTTTTCTGCCACAGCATCAGCTGGCGATCTTGAGTGAAGTGTAATATGATTGACAAGAACAGTCGCCAGGTTGATGGTTTCTGAAAACCGAATCACAATGTTGGCACTATCCAGATCAAGGTCCCAAGACCATAGCTGTGGTTTGGTGGTATCAACAGTGAAGCTTGAAACAACAATGGCTGCTTGGTCTGAGATGCCAACTACTCTGTTTTTATTCATGTCCTGGATAGCCAAGCTTGTCAGATGGAGGTAGGAGTTAGTGTTGTTGGTGGCAAGATTGTGGAGGTCCTTGATGTGATTCAGATCTGTCCAGCCAATGTTGATGGACACAATATAGCCATTTTGGCTTGTGGTCTTGGAGCTGACAGTCAACGTGTCCTTTTCAAGACCAACTGCACTACTGGCATTTGCTTGATTTTGCAGTGTAAATGCAGTTGTGTTCAAGGACAGGGCATTGACAGCTTCATCGAACTCCAGCGTCAACACTTCCGAAGTCATGCTGAGGTTGAAGCTACGCAGAGTTGGTTGTGTAGTGTCAGCAGTCAGGTTAGCTGTTTTCAAACCACTAGCCAGGGCAGAGATTGGGTTACTGCTCATGTCACGCACTGCATTGTAGGTCATGTTGAGATAGCAGTTGGTACCACTTGTACACAGACTGGTTGCTAGCTTGATGTTGTTCAAGTCAGTGAATGACAATCTGATGATCAAGTTCACATCGTTGATGTCATCAACAGTGCTGTCAAGACGCAGGCCAACCGTACTGCCACCAACAGTCATGTTTTGCAGGAAAACACGTGGGGTATAGAGTGTGGATGCCTCAACGACTTCCTCAAACGTAATGTCCAGAATGCCACGGTCAAGATCTAGTTGGAAGCCTGTGAAGACCGGTGGTGTTACATCGGGAATGATGTCAGACACCTGAAGGGCTGCAGTAGATGACACTGCAACCACCTCATTGAAGTTGCGATCGAGGACAGTTATGTTGGTCAGTGAAAGGAATGTGTTGTTTATGGAGGTGGCAAGGTTGTCAACGCGCTTGATAGCATTCTGGTCAGATGTGCTCAACTGTATGTCATAGATGGGAAGAACTCCCAGAGGACCGTGGGCAGTGCCACCAGTAAGTGTGTGACTGAAAGTAGTGACAAGCGATGAGTTGTGTTGGATGGTCATCTGAGGAAGAGCGAATGATGTCAAGTCGAGAACTTCACTGAAAGTCAGTGACAGGTTGCCAAGATTGCGATTGAATGTGAAGGAAACCAGGTGAGGTCGAGTTGTGTCTGCCGTGAACTGTGAGCGTGCAACGAGGAAGCCAGATTCAGCAGTGATCGGTGAGGCACGGTTGTTGTTCTTGTCTACAATTGCAGTGCTTGACAAGGTGATGAATGATGTCTCATCACTTGTGGCCACATCCAAAAGAAGCTTGATTGCGTTTGAGTCGTCGGGACCAAGGAAGATCTCAACGGCAGCATTGTCAACATTTGAATGTGTACTCTGGTGTGTCAGCTGCCGGTATGATGTTGCATGGCGAGTCCGGTTAGCAAATCCTTGCACTGCAAAGGCACTGGTGTCAATGGCAGAGGAGTCAACAACCTCAGACCAGGTCAGGTAGAGAACACTTGAGTCCATGTCCAGTCGCCAGCTGAGCAAGCGTGGGCTGGTTGTGTCAGGAGTAACATACCGTGCCTGTCGTGCAGACTCTGCTGTCACAGCAGTGATGTTATTACCATACATGTCATCCAATGTGTCAGCTGTCAGCGAGAGGTATGAGGATTGCTTTGCAGTTGCCAACGAAGTGTTGTTTTTAATCTGGTTGAGATCAAACTTGGTCAACTCGACAGAAAGAGTTGTGCCGTTTGTTGCGCGCTTGACACTCTTCAGACCAGTAAGGCGATATGATGATGTGGACACATTTTGCAAGTTGTGCAGGGTAATTTCTGTGACCTTGAGAGTGCTGGTTCTAACTGCATCTGAGAAATGAAGATAAATGTGACCACTGTCAAGATCTAGGTCCCAGTCAGTGAGAGCTGGGCTACGGTAGTCATGAATGTAAGCGGAGGCCTGCAAAGCAGCTTCGTTAGTTACAGCAATCACATCAACCAGGTGGTGGTCGTCAATTGTCTGCGCTCGCATTGTCAGGTATGTTGTGTTGATGCTGGTGGCTAAGCCGCTGATGCGTTGCATGTCAAATCGATCCTGATCACTCATCTCGACCATCACTATGTAGCCACTTGGGCTGTTGGTTAGACTTGTGGATGTTAGTGTGAATCGTCTGTTGGGAGGTGAAGATACAGCATCCTGAATAATCAGGCCGGTTGCATCGAAGGTTTCAGTGTGAACGACATCAGTGAATGTCAGGTTTATGCGCCCATTGTCAGCATCAAATGTAAATGCAATGAGAGTGGCTGGTGTCGTGTCCGGGACAACAGTACTGGCTGCCAGAGGTGTGGATGAGCTGTCAGCAATGGCATTGCCCGACATGTCCATGGCAGCTGCAGCTGCAACCACAACATTGCTGTTGTTTGTTCGAGTGCCAAATGTAGAGTTGAGTTTGATAAGAATTATGTCCGGTTGTGAAAGGTGAATGACGATAGTCGACGAGCCTGGTGTGTTCGAGATGGCCACCTTACCTCCACTGAGCGGCAAATGTGCACCAGCTGAGAGGTACTGGATTGTAAAGGATGTTGGTACGATGCTGCTGACATTGACTGGCTCTGTGAAGGTGAGGATGAGGCTGTCACTGTCCTTGTCGAGAGTGAAGGACTGTAGTTTTGGTGAAGTCACATCTGCGGAGTAGACTGATACACCCCGTGCTGCATCCTTTAGTACTGGACTGAAGATGTTAGAAGTGAATGCCATGTCGGTAATGAGAGTCTGCAGAGCAGAAATGAAGGTCTGGTTTGCACTGGTGGCAAGATCAAATGACTTCAAAGACTTGATGTCGGCTTCACTCAGAGAGATGACAACGTCAATACCATCTGAACTGCTGGTGGCACCTCCAGTGAGTGTGTGAGATACGCTGGTGTCATTAACCCCGGCTTGGAATGTTATTGCTGATGTTTGCAGTGAAGAAACCTTTACAGCCTCATCAAAGTGCAGTGTCAAGATGCCACTGTCAAAGTCGAGGTCGTATGAAAGGAGCTGTGGTGATTGTCTGTCAGGAACAAACACAGTGACAATGCGACCAGGGGCACCATTGGAAACGCCAACCATACGATTGTTGTTCATGTCTCGGATGAGATCTGCTGTGGCTGTGAGGTAGCAGTTGAAGCGTCTTGTGCACAAGTGTGCAGAAGACTTGACAGCAACTTGATCACGTGGGTCAAGTGCAACGGTGAGTGATGTGTTGTCAGAGGTGATGGCTACACCGCTGATTAGCGTGTGCTTGTCTACAAGTGGTGGTTCAAACAGAACCTGCAGAGTAAGCTGCTGGATGTTGAGAGTGCTAACATCAATAGTTTCATCGAAGCTCAGGGTGAGAGTGTTGGCTGCCAGGTTGAATTCAGCAAACTCAATGAGTTGTGGTGGAACTTTGTCAAAGGTGAAGGTGCGCACAAGGGCAGCGTTCTCTGGTATTCGGGGCACAATCGCCAAGCCGACCATGTCAGTGACAGTCAAATTGCTGAAGCTGAGATAGCAGTTTGCAGGGCTGGAGCAGAGAGACAGGCGCTTGATCTCGTTCAAATCTTGTGGCTGTAGAGGGATGGTGAGAAGAGCACGATCAGAGTCGGTGCTCGTACTGTTTCTCAAGCTGTACAAGAGACGAGACGGCAAACGTGTATCATGAAGAGTCAACTCAGTTGATACCAAGCTAGACACAAGAACACTTTCGTCAAATTCTACCACCAGCCTGCCAGTGTTCAAATCCAAATCAAACCCAACAAGGAACGGAGCAATCGTGTCTGGAGCATAGCTGCTCGCCTGAAGGGTGTTTGATGCTGGTATAGGCACAAGAGGATTGCCAGACATGTCAGAAACTGTGCCTGGGAGTGCACTGATGAAAGAGCTTGATTGGTCAATGAAGAGGCTACTCAAGCTCTTAATGGCATTCTTGTCAGTGCGGTTGATGAAGAACTCCAGGCTTGGTCCAAATGGTGATGTTGTGCTGCCCATAGTGAAGGTGAATGACTGCTCAGGATTAGAAGAGTTGCTTTGAACTGTCATCTTTGTTGGGTCAAAGGAAGAAGTGTTCACTGTCTCTGAGAAGTGAAGAGTAAGCTTCTTGCTGTTGACCTCCACCTCAAATGAGAGAAGCTCTGGTTGCGTGCTGTCAGGGACAAATGAGGCGGCTTGAAGGGCATTGGTCATGTCAATCACTGCTGATGGGTTGTCTGCTGGATCTTGGACTAAACCATGTTTGACAACAATAAATGTTGTCTGAAGTGATGTAGCCAGATGGTGAAGGCTCTTGATTGCATTCAGATTAGCATGAGTGAGATTGATTGTGATCATCTTATCTTCCACTGATAAATCACTGTTAGTGACTGTTCCATTTGTCAGTGTAAAGTATTGGCTGCTCACACTGCGGGTGGCGCTGCTCTGCAATGTGATAGAAGCAACATTAATGGTTGATGGAATGACTGCTTCACTGAAGTTGAGAGTAAGCTGTGCAGAGTTCACATCCAGCTGGAATGAAGTCAGTGTTGGTGTTGAAAGGTCAGCTGTGTAGCTGTCTACTGGAAGAGCAGATGTTGAGCTGACAGCAGCATTACCCAAACCAACCATGTCATAGATGGAGTTCAGGGCAAAGGCAACGAAGGAATAGGTTGAATTCTGAATCATGGGAGACAGTGCCTTCATTGAGTCCAAGTCATGGTTCACGACAGCAACCTCTAGTGATGCACTGTTGATGGTTGTCAAAACAGTACCACCAGTCAGAGTGAAGGTCAAATTGGTGTTTGTTCTGGCAGCTTGAAGTGTCAACCCGGTTGTATTCAGCGTGCTGGAGTTGACTGTTTCATCAAAGTGTAGGACCACAATGAGAGGCAGACGGCCATTGGTCATCTTCAAATCAAAGCGTATCAGCTGCGGCTGAGAGGTGTCGGCAATGTAAGAACAAGCAGGCACAGCTACAGATGATGAAACAGCAGAAACATTGTTGCCATACATATCCTGGATCAGTCTTGAGCTGAACCACAAGAAGGTGTTGTTAGACACAGTAGCCAGTAGAGATTCTAATTTTACCCTGTTGGCATCACTGCGAAGCAGATGCAGTGCTAATGATGGTCCATTACTGCTGTTTGTTGACCCGCCTGTCAAGGAGACACTAGTTCCACCAGTATGTTGGCTTTGCAAGGTAAGCTGAGTTGCGACAAGACGAGAAATTCGCACAGACTCACTGAAGGACAGGGTCAATATGTTTGCATTCATGTCCAGGTCGAAGCAAGTCAACCGTGGGCGAACATGATCCGGGGCAACGTTGGTTACCTGTAGAGGACCGTCATCAGTGATTGCAACCAATGAATTTCCAGCCATATCATAAACCAGTGATGCAGACACAGTGGTGAAAGAGTTAATCTTGTCAGTGAGTAGGCTTTCCAAAACCTTCAGGTTGTCAGCATCAGCACGACTTAGCTGCAGAAGAATGTGTGTGCCGTGTTTAGAGTTGGTGACACCTCCGGTCAGAGTGAAGCTTGTGGAAGCGGTGACATTTGATGAGCTGTGGAAAACCATTTCAACTGGGTTCAGTGAAGTGGCATTGACTGTCTCAGAGAAGACTAGCAGGATGATTTCCTTGCCAAGGTCAATGGTGTAGCTTATGAGCTGAGGTTGGGTGGCATCTGCTGTGTATGAGCGTGCAGCCAAAGCACCAGTGACAGGCACAGCTGCAATGGCATTGCTGCTCATGTCATATACAGCAGCCCTGTCAACAGCCAGATATGTGTTTGATCTATCCGATGCTACTCCTTCCAGAGCCTTGATGGTGTTGGCATCAGCCTCACTAATCCAGATATTCACAACAGCATCACCAGCTGATGTCAGTGAGTCGTTGGCAGTGGCAGAAGAAGATGACAGGCGATGGAGGAGATCAGGAGCAGTTGTTGACAAGCGGCCCTGTACAACAAGCTTTGAGGTGTCAAATGAAGTAACATTGACTGACTCCGAGAAGTGGATCTGCAGAAGACTCTGATCTGCATTGAAGGTGAAGAATTCAATGGTTGGAAGAACCAAGTCACTAGCATGGCCACTGGCCTGGAGGCCACTGTTTGCTGGAATGGCTATGATGTGATTTCCAACCATGTCCTTCACGAAGTGAGAGGAGAAGGAGACAAATGCATTGCTTGTGCTCACAAGAAGGCTAGAAAGCTCCTTGACTGCATCTAGGTCTGTTCGGCTGAAGTACAGCTGTGTTGAGACGTCAGAAACGTTTGGCACAAGGAATCCTGTTTGAAGGCGGTAAGATTGGTAAGAGGATGAGATATTTGCTGAACTTTGCAGAAGCAAGTCAGTTGGATTCAGACTTGTGAGGTTGACAGCCTCGCTGAACAGCAAGATCACAGAGCCGGTGTGAAGGTTAACAGTTATGTTCTTTAAGAATGGCCGTGTGGTGTCAGGAACAAATCCTTGTACTTGAAGAGGTATGGTGCGTGCAACAGCACTGATGCCGTTACTGTCACGGACGACTTCTGAGGAAGTTGTCAGGTATGTATTGCCCTTGCTTGTTGCCAAAGCCGGCCGCTTTTTCAGTTCATTGAGGTCGAAGTCTGTCATAACAAAGTCAATCTCATAGCCGTTCGTTGAAGATGTGGAGCCTGATGTGAACCTGTGAACAGAGAAACAATTAAAACATCAACAGTGAATGCATACATCCATATATATGATTATCACTTAATTGAAACTTGCAGGAGCAGCTTGAAATCGTACTGGTAGTTAAAACCTTCTGCGCGAGCTACATGCCATCTACTGTGTGCACGTGCGTGCATGCATATGTGTATATGTGTGCATGTGTGCACGTGTATGCATGAGTGTATGCACGAGTGTATGCACGTATATACTGTTCACCAGGAATCTCCTAAGAATGAACCCTAGTAAAGTCAAAACAATAGCTATGACACTATTGGGTCAAGGTTACACGGCTACAGGTAAACAATACTTTTCACTCAGATGTGATGAGTAGACAAGGCAATAAACCAACTGACCTGTAACTGGTAGAGGTTGCCGTAGGACTGCTACCATGAAGAGTGAGTGCAGTTGGGTTGAATAAGCCTGTCTGCACCACATCATCAAATGTCAGGTACAGATGTCCAGCATCCATGTCGACAGAGAAGGCCAAGAGAGAGGCAGGGGTTGAGTCTTTGATGTAGTTGACGACCGGCAGGGCAGACACGCTGACAGTGACATTGTTTCCAGCAGCATCACGGATTGCGCCGAGTTCAAGGTGAAGGAATGTTGTTGCACTTGACTTGGCTAGGCCTGCAGTTTCCTTTGCACCAAGTGCATCCAGAGGAGACAATGTAACGATAACTGTCTTCCTACTAGTGTCTCTGGCGTCATAGCGAATGGTTGAGTCTGAGCCAAACTGATGCTCAGCTCTGCCCAGAGCTGCACTGCTGTTCACTAGGAAGAACTTGCTGGACTCAAAGCTTGTGATGTCAACTGCTTCAGAGAACTGGATGACCAGTTCCCGTGAACCAAGGTTGAGGCTGTCAAAAGAGGTCATTGTTGGAGGAGTGATGTCTGGGATGAAGATTCTGACCTGGAGGGCAGTTATGTTATTGACTCGTGCCTGGGCTGGGTTGGTTGTAATTGCATCCTGTGCAAGGCTGGTAGTGTGTGTGAGCCACGTTGTACTGAGACTTGTAGCAAGGCCAAAGTTGGCCCTCAGCACAGTGATGTCATTCTGCACCAGACTGAAGTTAGCATCAAGACGATCAGGGCTAGTTGGCACAAGCAAAGTACCACCACTGATCTGCAGAGTGTTTGTGCTGTCAAATGCATCCTGGAGTGTTAGGGATGTCAGCTGCAGCGTAGGCATGCTGATGACCTCATCAAATGTCAGCTGAATAACACCTGCATCCATGTCAATGACAAATGATGACACTCTTGGCCCAACAGTGTCAGGCTGCAGGAAGTTTGGTCTCTCGGTCTGTGAGAGCTGTCCATCTGTGACAGCTGTGTTGTTATTACCTGACATGTCTTCAATGAAGCCTGACTCAAGGCGCACAATGCATGACAGATCACTGCCACAGATTCGGCCAGAAATCTTGATGCTGTGCATGTCTGAACCAGCCAGCTGCATCGTAAAGAGAAGTCCGTCAGCACTGAAAGGCTTTCCTCCTTTCAGCGCCACACTGGTACCTGCCGTGAAGGCGGAGCTCAAACGCAGAGCATTAAAGCGAACAGATGAGGTTCTCACCGTCTCAGAGAATCGCAATGCAAGTGTCAAGTTGTTGAAGTTGAACAGTTCAAACTGTACAAGATTTGGTGGTGTTGTGTCAGCAATAAAGGTTCTGACATCAAGTGAGTCGTTGGCAGAAATTGCTGTAATGGCATTTCCAGTCATGTCACGAACAAATGCTGCACTGTGCAAAACTTGACAATGTGATGATGTTAAGCAGATTTCCAGTCGCTTCAATTCATCAACATCAGACTTTGTCAGTTGGACTGTCAAGTTTGGTGATGGCTGGGCAGAGAATGCTCCGCCAGTCAGTGAGAATGTCTGAACACCACTTGTTAGCTGCAGGCTGGTGAGATTCAATGTCAGCCCGTCTACAGTCTCTGAGAAGAAGACAGACAGCTCACTTGAATCAAAGTCCAGATCAAATGCAAGCAGTGTTGGCTGGACTCTGTCAATGGTGTAAGTTTCCACTTGAAGAGCAGAAGAGGTAGCAATAGGTGCTAGGCGGTTGCTGCTCATATCCATGACTGCAGAGCTGCTGGCCAACAGGTATGTGCTGGATTTTCCAATCGCTGTTGTGCGTGCTTTCTTCAGCTCATTGAAGTCGGTATTGCTTGGCCATGTCTGAAGCACAGTGTGGGAGAGCAGAGTGGACTGGCCTGGTGAGAATTGAATTGGTTGTGTGGATGCATTCTTGCTTGGCAGAATACCGAGCTCTTCCAGGCGGAATGAGGTGGCATTCACCGTTTCACTGAAAGTGAGCAGGATTGTTTGGTTATGCATATCCAGAACAAATCTTAGCAGCTGAGGTGCTGTTGTGTCAGGTGTGAAACCTGAGACTCTCTTGCCTGTCACTTCAGAAAGGTGATTGCTGCTGCTGTCCTTGATAGAACCACTGACCAAAGTAAAGTATGTACTGTTAGCATCCACTGCTAAATCAGAAAGTGACTTCAATAAGTTCAAATCATTGTCTGAAAGCTGCAGAACAACTGAGGAGGCATCGGGTGTGATGACATAGCTGGATGACGAAAGAATAAGCTGTTGACTGGATGAGTTCAGAGCTGTATCACTATGCAGAGTCACAGCTGTGATGTTCAGGCTGCTCACATTCATGGTCTCATCAAAGACAAGTGTGAGCTTGCCTGTGTCTACTGAGACATTGTAGTAGAGTAGTGTAGGTGGAGTGAGATCAGCAAGGAACTCACGTGCTGGCTGAACAACTCCAATGATCGAGTTCTCAAACATGTCCTTGAAGGCATTCAAGGTGATGTTGAGGAAAGTGTTGCTTGCAGAAGTCACAAGACCAGCATTGGAAGCAATGGCATCACGATCTGCGGTTGCCAGTTGGAGTTTAAGGATGTGGCTGTCTGAGTTGACAATTGCTGTCGGTTGACTGAGGGTATGTTGATGCAGGGAAGCTAGTGGACTGCTCTGCACAGTAACCAGCTCAGGCCTGAACGATGATGATCGGATTGCCTCTGAGAAAGTGAGAAGCAGGTAAGCGTGGCTGGCATTGAATGAGAAAGAGCTGAGTTTGGGTGAAGTCTTGTCACCAGTGACTTGAATGACTGGCTGAGCATTAGATGATGCTACCTCAAACACTGCATTGTTGTTGGTATCATTGGCAGCTGTTGACAGCAAAGCAAGGAAGGTGTTATTGGAGTTCGTAGCAAGATTGGGCTGTCGCTGTAGGTTGAAGAGGTCAGTGCTGGACAAATGCACCGTCGTGACTGCCAGCACACGGCTAACATTGCCACCAGTTAAGCGAAGAGAGTGAGCCCTGGTAGCCATAGTACGCGCACTCTGAAGCTGGATGCCAGTGAGCTGGAATGCATCAGTTGCCATGGTTTCAGAGAACGTCATGGTGATTAGACCTTTGTCAAGATCCAGATTGAATGTCTGCAGCTCTGGACGAATGGTGTCTGCAGTGTAACTGCTAACACGCCATGCAGATGAGGTGGTCACAGGAACAACAGGATTGCCATTCATGTCTTGAATTGCTTGGTTTGTCATTGCAATGTAAGAATTGTGACGAGATGTCGCCAGGTTGTTCAGTGCCTTCATTGAGTTTGTGTCAAACGGCAGCAAACGCAATGCAAGTTTCAGGCCGTTGTTGCCAAGAGCTGATCCACCCGTTAGAGTCACAGACTGGGACACTCTTCCTGTTGAGTTCTGCACACTGCGAATGGAGATCACCGTTGGGTCAACTGTTGCCAGGTCAACGCTTTCGCTAAACACCACCTCCAGCAGGGAGTCATTGAGATTGAGATTCCAGCTGGTCAGATAAGGTGAAGTGGTGTCATTGGTCAAGAGAGAGACTTGCTGTGAGATGTGTGGATGGATAGGGTGGACGTCATTTCCGGCAATGTCCTTCACAGTACCATTTGTCAGGGAGATGTAGCAGTTTGCAGGTCGGACGCAGAGCTGCCTGTCAACCTTAATTGCATTCAGCTGTGCAGCCCTGAGTGTGATGACAATGGCTGTCTTGTCGACTCTTTGTGAAATCTGTGCACCAGAAATGCGCAGGCTGGTTGCTGTGATGGTGATGTTGTGTGTGCCATTGAATGAGATGGTCTCAAGTGCAGGTGCTCCTTGAAGAAGCACTTCACCTTGCTGAACAGTAGTTGTGCTGACAGTATCAGAGAAGTCTAGCGTGATCTCACCAGCGTCCAAGTCAAATTGCCATTGTGAAAGCAACGGTCGCTCATAGTCAGGTGTGTATTGCGAGGCACGGATGGCATGGCCATCTGTGATGGCGAGAACATCATTGTCAGCATGATCATCAGCTGCAAATGCCTGCATTGTCACATAGGTGTGGTTCTGGCTATTTGCAAGGCCACTGATTGATTTGATGTTGAAAAAGTCGGTGGGTGCGAGTGACACAACAAAGACATACCCTCCTGCGCCACTGGCCAATGTGGAGCCAGTCTGAGACAGAGTGTACAGCTGAGGCTGAACTGCTGTTGGTGCACTTTGGATGGTAATGGCACTGGGGTCAAATGATGATGCTCTCATGACATCTGAGAAAGTCAGGTTGAGCTGGCCAATGTTCATGTCCAGAGAGAAAGCTGTGAGAGTTGCACGTGTTTGGTCACCCACAAACTCATCCACACTTCGGAAAGACACTGATGGGAGGCGGTTTCCTGCCATATCTTCAACCATTCCCATGCTTGCACTAAGGAAGATGTTGGACTGCTGTGTAGCTAGCTGACGATGCAGCTTGATAATTTCAAGATCTGCCGGAAGGAGATGAATTGTTAAGTGGCTGTCACCAGGCAGAGGATCAGCGAGCTGGACTTCAGCCAGAGAGCCACCGGTGAGCTGATGGGAAATGACTGCACTGCTGCTGTTCTTTGAGTAAAGCGTTATGAAAGTGGCTTGAAGTGACAACTTGCGCACAGGCTCATCAAAACTAAAGACCATCTTATCTGCTGACAAGCTGAACTGGATGGACACCAAGCGTGGAGGTCTTGTGTCTTGCACTAAGTTGGTTACTGTGGTTGCATTGTCTGTTGCTATGGCAACAACAGGTCGGGCATTAAATGCCATGTCTGTGAGAGCTTGGGCAGTGAGGCTGAGGTAGGTACTGTTTGGCAGAGAGCCAATGTCACGCTGCTTGAGAGCAGCAAGGTCAGATGTGCCTAGTGTGATGTTGATGACCGGTCCATCAGGGCTGAATGAAGAGCTGGCTGATGTGAGTGTGAATGCCTGTACTCTATCTTGGCTGGATTGCAGTGTTATTGCTCCAACATTCAAAGATGACACACGGACAGGCTCATTGAATGTAAGTGAAAGGAGAGGGATGGTCATGTCCAAATCAAATGACACAAGACGAGGTGGCTGAGTGTCAACAGTGAATGCCTCAACAACCTTACCTGGAGGCCCGTCACTGACAGCTGTAATTGTGTTGTTGTTCATGTCCCTGACAAGTGATGAGTCAAATGTGATGTAGCAAGTTCCACGGCGTGAGCACAGGTAAGGCAGAGACTTGATGGCTGCAAAGTCATTGTTGTTGAGCCAAACTGTGATCACTGTGCTGTCATTCTCACTGCTGCGGCCGCCCGTGAGTTGGTGCTGTGAAATTGGCTGAGAGAAGAAAGTCTGAAGCACAACAGAACTGATGTTAAATGATGATGCCTTGACAACTTCACTGAAACGCAATGTCACACTACCAGCAAGCAGATTGAACTCTGCAAAACCATCGAGCACTGGTGCGACCGTATCTTCTTGGAATGTCTGGACAGGCACATTGTCACGTGGCACCAATCCCAGGCCAACCATATCAGATATGGCAGCAGCTGAAAGGCTCAAGAAACAGTCAGACTGTCTCTGGCACAGTGGTAGGCGCTTGATTTCATTCAGGTCATCCACTGACAGCTGAAGGGTGAGCTGAGGCTGACTGGAGTCCTTTGTGCTGGTTGTTGTCAGTGCATAGTAGACGGAGTCATTGTTAGCTGATGCCCTTAGTGTGATTTCAGCCACATTCAGTGAGGTCACATTTACAGTCTCATCCAAAATGAGCACAAGGTTGCCTGCTGTGAGGTCAATCCTCCAGTCAATCAACTGTGGTTGAACTGTATCAGGACTGATTGATGTTGCCTGAAGGGCATTGGCCATGGTAATCTCCTCAAGGAAGTTGCCAAACATGTCCCTAACAGTGGTTGGTTTGGCTGAAAGGTAGCTGTTGCCACTGTCAGTGAGCAAGCCAGGTAGTTTCTTAAGATTGTTGATGTCATTCTCACTCAAGCTTGCCACAAGCAAGTCACTGCTTGATGACTGTATTATGCTGCCAGTGAGCGTGTAGCTGCTTGCTGGTGCTGTCTGGCTGCTGTGGATTGTCAAGGGAGGTGTGCTCAAGGATGTGGCATTGACTGTTTCACTGAAAGACAAAACTAGTGTCCTTGTGTCGGTGGTGAAATTCCAAGACTGAAGACGTGGGCGTGTGATGTCAGAGATGAAGCGAGTGGCACGCTGAGCTGCCGTGGTCGGTATACCAGATGATGGGTTATCGGCCTGATCAAGGATGAAACCGCGGACTAGCGACATGTAGGTGGTTTCGTGTGACACTGCCAACTGAGGAAGTCGCTTGATTGCATCAACGTCATTTCGGGTGAGATTGATAAGCAGCACGGAGTTAGAAAGTGACATGGCACTGCCTCCACTCAACCGGAAGTTGATTGTTGAGATATTTGAAGAGGGCTGAAGAGACAGGCTTGTTAGCACAACTGTAGATACAATGACCGTCTCATGCCATGTTAATGTCAGCTGGTGAGCATCCATGTCAAGCGTGTAAGACAGGAGAAGTGGCGTTGATAGATCAGCTGTGTAGACAGAAACGGCCAGGGCTGGCCTTGTGCTGAGTGGCAGACCAACCATGTTGGAAATTGCACCGGTTGCAGCAAGCAAGAATGACGTGTTCTGATTCTGAAGAAGTGGCGAAAGTCCTTTAATGGCCGTAAGGTCAGCATCATCGACAATGACCGAGAACCTGTGTGTGAAGACATCTGAGCTAAAGTTGCCGGTTGTGAGCGTGTAGTGTTGTGTTGTTGGCATGGAGGTGTTGGCCATGCTTAGGAAGGTTAAGCGATCCAGTAACAGTGTGGATGTGTTGACTGGCTCATTGAACTGCATCACAAGTATGAGAGGCAATCGACGATTGGTCATGTGCAGCTCAAAGGATGTCAGAATGGGTGGCGAGCTATCTACTGTGTATTGGCAAGTGCTGAATGCAGCAGTTGGCAGAACAGCCATCAGATCATTTCCCTGCATATCATGAACAGCACCACGGAGTACTGACAGGAATGTATTATTCAGTCCACTAGCAAGAGCTGGGTTAGACTTGATCAGATTGGCATCTGTGTATGACAGATTAATGGTTAGGATGTGCCCACTTTGATTTCTTGGTGTACTGGTGGTCAAAGCTACACTAGTTGCACTGCTGTTTGCCATGCTCTGCAAAGTGATTGAGTTCACCTGCAAAGAGGAGACGTTGCATGCCTCTGAGAAGGTCAGCAGAAGCTCACCATAGCCAGTATCCATGTCCAGAGTGAAGCAGGTGATGTGCGGATCTGTGGTGTCAGCTGTAAAACTGCTTGCTGCCAAGAATGAAGTTGGAACGACAAAGTTATTGCTGGTGTCAGCAACCAAACCAGAGCTGATGCTCAGCATGGTGCTATTGGCGGAAACAGCGAGTGTTGTTAGCAACCGGAGCTGGTTTGCATCATTGAAACTCAGTGGAAGAGTGACAACGGGTCCGTTGGTACTGTTTACATTGCTGCTGTGTGGTGTGAATGTCTGTGCTCCTGGTGCCAATGAGGCAAAAATGGTCATTTCTGAAGCATTGAATGTAGATGCTTTGACAGTCTCTGAGAAGGTCAAGCTGAATACAGCTGCATCCATATCCAAAGAGAAACTCTTAATTTGTGGGCGGGTCGAATCTGCTGTGAGACGAGAGGACATTCTTGCAGAGGACGAAAGCAAAGTGCTGATGCGGTTACCACTAAGATCTGTGACCATGCCAGCAGTGAAGCTGATAAATGTATCAAAACGAGTTGTTGCAAGTGACTCAATTGCCTTGATTGCGTTTAGGTCTTGTGCTGTCAGTGTTAAAACGGCAACATCATCACCCTCAGTGACTGGCAGTGGCTGGAAGGCAGCCTGAGAGTACGCAGTGGTCACCTGACCCCCTGTGAGAATCATAGAAGATGCTGGCAACAGGACCGATGCATTCTGCAAAGTTATTGCTGTAGCAATCAAGCTGGTTGCATTGACAGCTTCAGAGAAAGTGAGCTCCAAGATGCCGTGGTTGATATCGAGTGAGAAGGATGTCAAGAGTGGAGTGCCGAAGTCAAAATTGAACTCGTGAGCCTGAAGAGCTGCCTGCATACTGATAGCAACCAGTGGGTTGTTGTTCATGTCAGTTACTGCCTCACTACCAATTGCCAAGAAGCTGTTTTGTACAGTGGTGGCAAGCTGTGTTAGCTGCTTGATGTTGTCAGTGTCATAGTGTGTTAAATGCAGTTCCAAGATGGTAGCTGTGGTGTTGGGTTGGCGTGTTCCACCGGTGAGGTTGTAAGAGTGCTGAGATTTGGTCCAGTCAGCATTGTCTTGCAGATGAACATGGACAGGATCAAATCCACTGGCAAGTACAACTTCACTGAATGTGAGCCGCAGCAAAGCACGGCCGAGATCGACAGAGAATGCTCTCAGGACAGGTGGTGTAGTGTCTTCAGTAAAGTTGCTGGCTGGGAAACCAGTTGACTCTTGTACATGCTGGCCAGCTACGTCAGCAACAGCCTCAGGGGTCAGTGTGATAAAGGTGTTGGAGACACTGGTAGCAATTAGTGGCCGGGCTTTGATTGCATTAAGGTCAGAGTCAGAGAGCAGCAAAGTGACTTCGTAGCCATTTGGTGTTAACGTTGTTGCTGATGTGAGGTTGACACGTGTTTCTGCAGTTGATGACAGAGGTGATGAATGAATGCTGATTCGATCAGGAAGGACCTGCACGGCATCAATGACATCATCAAAGGTCATGCTCAACAAACCGTCATCCATGTCCAGTGTGAAACTGGTGAGTGATGGGAAAGTCGTGTCTTGTACATATTGCTGAACAGGCAATGGCTGTGTGCTGAGAACAGCCACAACAGGCAGACCAACAAGATCTGTAATAGCTCCATGAGCCATTGACAAGAAAGTGTCTGTCCGTTTGGTGGCTAATGATGGTTCCAGCTTGAGAAGGCGAATGTCTTCGTTAAGAAGTTTGATATTGACGGCTGTGTTGTCAGCTGAGCCATATGTAGCTGTGCCATCAGCAAGGGACAGGGATGCTCCAGTTCCTGGACTTGCTCCATGGAGAGTAATGTTGCTGTAGATGATAGATGAGAGGCTAACGGGCTCACTGAACTGGATTTGCATTATGCCTTGATTCATGTCGAAGTGTGAAAATCCAGTCACTGATGGGGGTGAGCGATCACCATCAAAAACAGACACATGGGTGGCATTGCTAGCAGGGATTGGAACAATACCATTTCCGCTAGGGTCCTGCATAGCATCTGCTGTCAATGACAGAAAGACTGTGTCAGAAGTCAAGGCAATAGAGTGTGCTTTAAGCTGAATGATGTCAGATGGGCCAACAACAACAGTTATTCGATCTGAGTTGGTTGTAGTGGAGACAGTACTGTCACTGGTCAGAGAGAATGTTGCATTAGTGATTGGTGACGGTGTACTCAGCATTGTCAGCGAGGATGGTCGGACCACCTGGTAGTTCACAATTTCACTGAAGAGGAGCTCTAACAGGCCAGTTTCAGCTGAGAAGTTGAAGGAGAGCAACTGCACTGGAGTGGTGTCTGCAACTAAGCGCTGAGCATACTCATGCTTCTGGAGTATGCCTGAGTCTGCCACAGCAACTGTTGGATTGCCAGCAACATCCTGCACAAATGTGCTTGGGAAGCGAACAAAGCACTGTGTCACAACATTACAGATCTTTGCATGTGTCTTCAGTGCGTTCAGGTCATCATACAACATCTGAATGACAAGGTCTTTGCTGTTCTTGCTCAGCACAGTACCACCGGACAGAGACAGTTGCTCCAAACTAGTTGAGCTGATGCGCTCATGCCAGTTCTGGAGGACGAGCTGGTTGAGGTGAAGCGAGGAGGCATTCATCGTCTCTGAAAACTCAAGGGTCAGCGTGCCTGCATCTTTGTCAAGCTCAACAAAGTTAACAAGAACAGGATTGACAGCATCTGCAACAAATGTACGGGTCTGCAAGGCATTGTCCGGCGCAACAGCTGTGGCATTGTTGCCAGCGTTGTCTGTGAGGAATCCCTCACCAAAGGAGATGAAGCAGTCAGTTGCTGAGGTGCAGACATCCAATGCATTTAGAGCATTAATGTCAGCTTTGGAAATGAAGATCTCCAGGATAGTCATGTTGATATCCATTGCTGTGCTGTTCTGCAGGTTGTATATTGTGGCATTTGTGGAGTTGTCTGAGCGGAATTGCAGTAAATTGTTGACAAAAGATGCAGGTCTGATGGACTCATCAAAGAACAGGCGCAGGCGGTTCGCATGAAGGTCAATGTCAGCATGAAGAAACTGTGGTGGTAATATATCCGGTGTGAAGATGTCCACCTTCAAAGCCGCAGATCGTAAAATTGCTATGATAGCATTTCCAGACATGTCTCTAATGGCTGTGGATGGTAGTGAGAGATAAGATGTTGTGTGGCTGATTGCAAGACTTTCCATAGCTTTTAAGCTGTCCAAGGAGACTTGATCCAGTTGAATTGAAACTTGTGAAGCTGGAGCAGTTGGGGAAACACCTGAAAGAGATGTCAGCCATGAACTTGGTGTTGAGGACCTGCTTTGGATTATGAGTTGGTCAAGGTGGAGAGAGCTTATGTTCATCGTCTCTGAGAAGCTCAGAGTCAGCACACCAGAGGTCATGTTCAGGTTCCACAGCTGGAGAAGTGGCTGGCGGGTGTCCTTGCCAAATTGCGCTGCAGCAAGGCCAAGCCCAGCTGAAGCAGCTGGAATGGCATTGTTGGCCATGTCATGAACACTGCCTGCCCGAAGCAAAACAAATGAGTCTGACAGAGATGTTACAAGAGATGGATCTGCCTGGAGAGCATCAAAGTCAGCTCGTCCCAGATGTACAAGAAGCTCATTGCTATTGCCATTGACAACAGCACTGGGGGCTCCCAATGTGTGCAGTGAGGCTGATGCAGAAGCATTTGCTTGGCGCAAGAGGGTAATGCCATCCACTTGCAATGTGCTGGCATTAACTGCTTCACTGAAGATCAGCGTAAGGAGGGAGCTGGTCATGTTAACACGGAATTCTCTGAGCTGTGGCCTGAGCTTGTCTGCAGTAAATTGTGGTGACTGCAGCAGCAGTGTTGTTATGGCATTGTCGTTCATATCAGTAAATGCTGCAGCATCAATTCTGAGGTGTGTGCTTGAGGAAGCTGTTGCAAGAGCCGGTCGAAGCTTGATGGCATCCAAGTCCACCTGACTCAATGTGATGGTGACTGTGGCACTGTTTGCCAAAGAGACATTGCTGTCAGTGAGACGGTAAATGTGACTCTCTAGAGAGCTAGTGGGCGATGCCAACAGTGAGAAGCTGGAGATGTTGACTGTGGATGAGCGGACAATTTCATCCATTTCAACAAGCAACAACCCGGTGTTCAAGTCAAGAGTAAATGATACTGGGATAGGACTGCTGGTGTCAGGTGTGAAGGCTGCAGTGCGGCGAGATGGTTCAGGAATGATGGCATTGCCAGCCATGTCTCTTACCAAGCTGCTGCTGAATGACATGAAGGTGCTGGAAGCAGATGTTGCAAGGTGTTGCTGCAGTTTGATAGCATTCAGGTCGCTACGACTGAGATCGATCACCAGTGTTGAACCGTCTGTGACTTCACGCAGTGAGCTGTCATTCAGCAAGTGAGTATGGTTTGCTTGTGAGGCTGCTTCCAAAAGCATGATGTTGCTGATGCTGAATGTTGATGCATCCACAGCCTCGCTGAAGCTTAGTAGAAGTGATCCATTGTTCAAGCTAGTTGTGAAGCTAACCAGTGAAGGCTGTGCCACATCTGCTGTGAACCTAAAAGCCTGTAGAGCGGCAGACTGGGTGATTGACAAGCTGGAAAGGTTGCGCATGTCGTAAGCAGCTGAGTCAGAGATAGCAAGGTATGTGGAGTGTATGGAGATTGCCAGTTGAGTGAGAACCTTGATCTGATCTAGGTCAGCTTTGACAAGATTGATTGTCACAACTGGTGAGTTTGACTTGCTCACTATGCCAGAGCGAAGAGTCACACTGTGGTGAGGATGAGAGGCATTCTTGACACTTTGCAAGGTGATGTATGGCACAAGAAGGTGAGCTGATTGCACAGTCTCACTCCACGTCAATGCCAGATGGCCGGTGGTCATGTCAATTGTGAAGCTGCGCAGTTCTGGCCTGGTTGTGTCAGGAATAAAAATGTCAACTTTGCGAGCTACACCATCTGGTACTGGAACCAGTGGATTACCTGCAGTGTCAGCCAGAGCTCTGGCTGTCAAGGAAATGTATGCGCTGTCACCATCGGCATCAAACACTAATTGCTCATTGGAACGAATGTTATTCAAGTCTTCCTCTGTCAAGTCAATGACAAGTAGAGTGCCTTCATTGTAGAGGGCAGTTGATCCACCTGTGAGACTGTAGGACGTGGAGGATGTGGTGTTGTCTTGCAGAGTGATCTCAGTGAGGATCACTGAAATCGGATCAACAGCATCGCTTAATGTCAGGTTCAGTACACCAGCATTCCAATCTAAGATGGCATGTGTCAGCTTGGGCCGGAAGGTGTCTGCAACAAACGTCTGTGGCTGGATGGCTTTACCATCAGTGATCGGCACATTGTCAGTGCCAAATGGATCATCAATAGCATGTCCACGGATCAGCAGATAAGCGCTATCGCGATTGAAAGCAAGGCCGCGCACAGACTTCAAACCGAAGAGATCAGAATTGAGTTTCACGCTGACGGTGTAGCCATCTTGGCTGACAACTTGGCTGTTTGATGTGAGAGTGTAGCGAACTGCTGGGTCACCAGAGGCAGCTGCTTGCAACATAACTTCACCAGGCCGGAAGGTGTCAGCCACCACCACATCAGTGAAAGTCATATTGAGCCATCCTCGGTGAACATCAAGTGAGTAGCTTGAAACGGCAGGACGCGTTGAGTCAACAATGAAAGATGTAGCTGCCTTGTTTGTCACCGGTGCAAGGGAATTACCACTTGTGTCAGAAACAAGGTTTGCTGTTGTGCTGAGATTTGCTGAAACAAGATCGCTGGCAATGGAAGTGTTTGTTTTCAAGATGATAAGGTCAGCAGGCAGAAGGTTGACGGTCATGCGAGACTGTCTGTTGCCAGGCTCTTGGACAGTTCCCCCACTGAGTTGATGAGTAGCACCATCTTTGCCAAGCAACGTGATTTCGCTCGCCACCAGCAGTGATGAGCTAACAGGTTCACTGAACGTTAGGAGCAGTTGGTCAGAATCCATGTCAAGTGAAAACTCAACAAGCTGTGGTGCGATCTTGTCTGCTGTGTAAGAACTTGCCTGCAGACCATTGGTGCTCGGAATCAGGCGATTCTGGTTCGGAATGCCAGCCAAGTCAACAGCAAAACCTCGCTTGATGCTGATGAATGTGTCAGCGGTGGACTTGGCAAAGTCTAATGCTTGAACGGCAGCAAAGTCTGTTTCAGACAAAGCAAGACTGACGACATGTGAGTTTAGTTTATCTGCAGTGGTACCAGATGTCAAGGTGTATGACGCTGTTGCATTTTGTGCATCCTGCAAAGACAAATAAGCCACTCGAACTGAGGATGAGGAAATGGCTTCATCGAATGTTAGTGACATACGGCCTGTCACCATGTCCAATGTGAAGCTTAACACACGGGGTTCCACACGGTCATGAATAAATGTATCGACTGCAAGCGGTTTGAGCAGAGCGTGAAGTGGGAGTGCACTCATGTCCTGAACTGCTAGTGAGCGCAAAGCGACATAGCAATTGCCTCGTGTTGTGCACAGGTACGCACTGCGTCGGATCTGCGTTGAGTCAGCTGGTGACAATTCAATGGTAAGGTTAGGGCTGTTAGCACCGAGGACTAGACCGCTTGTTAGTGTGTAGTTTGTGTCTGGCTGCGAGTGGAAGCTGTGCAGAGTGACTTCACTTGGTTGGAAGGTGGACACATTCACAGCCTCAGAGAACATTAGCTGCATGTGTGCCAGGCCCAGGTCGAACACTGAGAATGCGCTCAAAACTGGCTGAATGTCGTCAGCAGTGAAGTTTGCTGGTTGCAAGGCACCGCTGTCAAGCACTGCAGCAAGAGGCTGTGCAAATATGTCCTGTACGCCACCTACTGCCACACGGAGATAACAGTTATCTGCAGAGTGACACAAACCGAAGCCCTTGATCGCATTGAGGTCAGTGTAGCTAAGAAGGACTGTCAGTTGGAAGTCATCAACAGAGCTTGTAGTCTTAGTGTCAGTCAAAGTGTATGAGGTAGCTCTTTGAGGTCTGGCATCTTGGAGAGTAAACAATGATGCACTGAAGGAAGAAGCTGAAACAGTTTCATCAAACTGAAGGACGACTTCACCAGTGCGCATGTTGATGGTAAAGCGCTCCAGCCGTGGTGGTTCTGAGTCAGGGATGACAGACGTAGCACGGAAAGCACTGTCAGTTTGTATCTCAGCCAACGGTTGGCCAGAGAGGTCAGAAACTGCTGCAGCAGGTAGAGTGATGTAGGTATTGGCAACAGACTGTGCAATGCCGCTGAGCTTCTTAAGTCCATCCCGATCGGCTGAAGACAAGTAGATCTGTATACTTCCAGCTGTGCTATTCACGAACCCACCGGTTAGATGGAAGGTGGTGGTAGGTTGAGCGTGCCTGTTCTGCAGGATGATACTTGCTGCATTGAAACCAGTTGCATTCACAGCCTTGGAGAAGCGAAGTTGCAAAGGCTGGCCACCATTCAAATTGAGGCCGAAAGCAACAAGCTCAGGTGGGTTCAGATTGGCAGTGTATGAAGACACCTGCAATGCTTGTGTTGTCAGGATGGGTAGTGATGGATTTCCGTAGACATCCTGCATAAGGCCAGTCTCAAGGCTGATGAAAGTTGATGCCAGTCCCTCAGCTAGGCCAGAGATAAGCTCAAGCTGTGACAAGTCTTCAGCAATGCTGATAAAGACGGTTGTAGCGTTGAACTTTGTCACTGTGCCGGTTGTGAACGAGTAGCTGTTGGCAGAGCTGCTGACTTGACTTTGGATGGTTAGCTTTGTTGCATCTAGGAAGTCTTTACGGATCTCCTCAGTGAATGTCAGTTGCATTTGCTGCGTTAGGAAGTTGATACCAGCAGAAGACAATGATGGCTGATCAAGTTCGAATGAGTCATGAACAACTGGTGCAAGTGCGCTGGTGATGGGAAGAGAATAGAGGTAGGCCATGTCACGTACCGCTGTACTACCCATGGTGAGGTAGAGGGCTGTGTGATTGATGAGCAGTGGACTCCTCTGGCGGATGTTAGCCAGATCAGCGGTGCTTATCTTCACACGTACCAAGGCAGCATTGCCGGATTCAGGCTGGCTATTGAGCAGAGAGTACTTGAGAGTACTGCTCACAAGAAGTGGAGCAGAGTGCAGAGTTATCTGTGATAGATCCAGCGATGAGGAGTTCATTGGCTCACTGAAATTGAGCTCAAGCACAATGGGTAGCAGACCAGAGGTGAGTTTTATGCTGTATGAAAGAAGCGATGGGGTCTCTGAGTCAGCCACAAATGTAGCTGCTTGTCTTCCAGATGAAGACGGAGTGGCAATGACTTGATTGCCAGAGGCATCAGCAACTAGTGACGAATTGAAGCTGAGGTATGAGGAATGCAAGCTCTTTGCAAGAGTAGCCATGCTCTTGATTGCATTCAGATCAGTAGATGAAATTTGGATGGTGAAAGAGCTCCTTTCCACTTTTGAAACAATGCTGCTTGTCAGCTGGTAGGTGGTTCCACCAGACAGACTACTCTGGAGTTGAAGGGCGCTTACATCAACTGATGACTTTCCAATAGGCTCTGAGAAGCTGAGAGTAAGTGTACCATCGTTGATGTTTAGCGTCCATGATGTTAAAACAGGGTGTTCTGTGTCAAGGACAAAGCTTGCTGCTTGCAGTGGTGATGAAATTGGAATACCTCTCAATGCATTTCCTGCCAAGTCCTTAACAAGACCTGCTGATGCTGACAAGAAGCTGTTTGTGGGTGAAGTGGCGATGAGCTGTGTCTTCAGAGTGTTCAAGTCAAATGCAGACAAAGTGATGCTGATGGATGTAGAATCGACAGCTGTTGTCACTGTACTGTTGTGAAGTTGATGTTCAGCTCGAGGGGCTGTGGTAGCACTGAAGAGGCTGATGGCTGATGGTTGAAGAGTGCGCACATCCACAGTCTCAGTGAATGACAAGGTAAGACTGCCATTTAGAGCATCAACTGAGTAGCTGAGAATCTGAGGAGCAGTCTTATCTGGAATGACAACAGATGCTCGGACAGCCTGTGCAGGAGCTGCTGCAGCCAGCTGGAGAGCTCTGGTGTCCTCAGTCAGACTAGCATTGTACGAAAGGAAGGAATTGTTTATACTCTTACCCAGACCAGTAAAACGACGGAGAGCATTGGCATCATTGCTAGACAGGGTTAGCTCAAAAACTGTGGCTGCTGTACGGTTTGCAGGTGTTGTTGAAATTGTTGCCTCTTGGATGTGGTAAGAGGTGGCTGTTGACAACTGGGCAGACAGAATGGCAAAGTCACTTCCAGTGAATGTTTTAGTGACAGGCTCACTAAAGGAGAGGATCAGGCGTGGTGTGGCATCCATGTCAAGAGTCCAGCTCGTTAGTGTAGGCACTTGAGTGTCAGCAATGAATGTCTTGGCTTGCAGGGCACTGCTAGTGAGGATATCAGTCACCAGGTTGCCTGCACCATCAGCGATAGCGGATGACTGAACAACGAGGAATGATGTTGACCTGAAAAGAAGTGCAATGCAAAGATACATATTTGTTAGCAGAGAACATCCTATGACACCTACTAATACAAACCACATACAAATGAACAGGCAAAGTTGTAAGAAATATTGAATTATCTTCTCTCAATTTATCAAGTTGCTTACTTTGATGTGGCCAACAGTCGTGTCACCTTCAACTCGTTGAGGTCATTGTCGCTTAGCTGCAGGTTGAAGACCTTGTACCCAGACTTGTAGGTCACCTGACCGCCAAGGAGGCTGATGCTGACACTGTTAGCTGAAGAGGAGTTTTGGACAGACTGGAAACTCACAGCTGCTGGTGTGAAGGAGGCAGTGTCAATGAACTCGCTGAAAGTGAGAGTGACAATTCCACTGTTCATGTCAAGATCATAAGACAAGATAGATGGTCTTGTGCTGTCTGCAATGTACGTGGTAGCTGGGCGAGCAAGGGTAAGAGGTGTCTCCTTGAAGCCAAGGTTCGAGCTGTCTTCTGCAGTGTTCAATCCTGCAGACATGAAAGTGTCCGAGAGACTGGTTGCAAAGCCAGAGATGCTCTTCAAGCGCTCGATGTCAGTTCGGTTAAGAGTGATGTTAACAATGTAGTCATGACCAGTGTTTGGTGTGAAGTGTGCATATGCTGAGAGTGTGAATGTCTTATTGCTGTCAGAGCGTGTTGCATCGGCCTGGAGGGTCAGCTCAGATGGTCTGAACGTATTCACCTGAATGTAGTCATCGAAGGTGACAATCAATCGAGCATTCTCCATATCCAATGTAAACCCACGCAACTCGGCAGCCTTGTTGTCACGGTCATAGCTCCGAACCTGCACAGGCAATGTGTTGCCAATGACAGGGTTGCCTGCAGTGTCTGTAGCAGCACCATCTTCGATGACAATATATGTATTGGCTATTGAGGCAGCCAGAGAGCTGAGGTTCTTCAGCGTCCTTGCATCTGCAGTGTCGATGATGTAGTCAATGTCACGGTAGTTGGCTTTCTGAAGTGCTTGCCCAACTGAAAGATTGAATACTGAGACAGAAGCACTTGTGCCACTGACAAAGCGGATAAGTCCTCCAGAACGGAAGGAAGTTAGGCCCATCGGTTCAGTGAACCTTAGGGTGGCTGTGTTGTTACCGAAATTGAGGGACAAAAAGTCAACAAACTGAGGTCGAACTGAGTCTGTGGAGTAATTACGAACAGCAAGGGCACTCTGACCGTTTACACGAGGTGTAGCAGAGTTGAGAAGGAGATCGGAAACAAGACTAGCACTGTGAGTTAGGAAAGTATTGGATGTTGACTTGGCTGTCCTTGCTGCTGCCTTGATGCGGTCGACATCAGCAGAAATTGATACTGTAATAGATGTGCCTTGCCTAAGTGCAGTGCTAGCAGAGCTAGCAAGAGTGACCTGTTGAGTAGCTAATTGCTGGTCTTGTATGGTGATGCTCGAGAGGTCGAGGGTGTTGAGGCTGACAACCTCGTCAAACTCCAGAGTCAATGTGCCTGCATTCATATCAATGTCAAATGCACTGACTTGTGCACCTGTCGTGTCACTAACAAATGTGGCCGGGCGGTGGTTGAGGTTCAGATTTAGTGAGTCTCCCACCGCAGAGGCATTGTTGCCTGCTGCATCTGTAGCAAATGCGCTGCTCATCCGCACAAAGCAATTCTGACTTGTACACAACCTACGGAGTTTGAGAGCATTGAGGTCGGTACTGCTTAAGCGCAGGGTGATTATTGTGCTAGGTGTAGCAGATGACAAAACTTCTCCGCCAGTGAGTGTGTAATTGTTGTCTGGGAAAGCAATCTGGTTCTGCAGGCGAAGTGTTCTCAGCTGTGCAGATTGAGGCAGCATCACCTCATTAAATTCGAGCTGAAGCACTCCAGTGTCAAGGTCAAAACTCACAAATCGACTGAACGTGGGCACGCTTAAGTCAGCTGTGAAAGGACTTGCACGGAGACCAGAGTCATCGACACGGGGAAGTACGTTATTGCCAAACACATCCTTGGCCAGAGAACTTGTGAATGTTGTGTAGCAGTTGTTTGTCGAGCTGCAAATGGGCAATGACTTGATGGCATTGAGGTCAATGACATCTAAGACAGCCATCAGCTCAGTTGAGTCACTGCTGACAATGGTTCCGGTATGTGCCAATGTGTAGCTGTACCTGGTGCGAGTGGAGTTATCCTGTAACGTCAAACTGCGCAAGTCAAGGGTGCTGGCATCCATTGTTTCGCTGAAGTGAAGGCTGAGATTTCCATTGGTCAGATCAAGTTTCCAGGCAGTTACATACGGGCGAGTAGTGTCAGTGTGGAATGTGGTGGCCTGGAGTGCATTGGTAGAATCTATTGCCAGAAGAGACAGGCCAGCTGTGTCATAAACAGCTCCTGTAGATGCTGAAAGGAACGTGTCTGTCAGTGACGTACCCAAGGATGACAACTCCTTGATGCGATTGAGCAAAGCTGTTGTCAAAGTAACATTGATGACTGGCGACAAAACATTCTTCACCTCACCAGCAAGAGATAGACTGGCTGATGGAGAAGCTGACTGTTCAGACTGGATGGTGAACTTTCCCAGGTCAATGGTACTAGCGTTGACAGTCTCACTGAAGCTGAGTGTGAGAATACCACTGTCTGTGTCAAACTCAAAACCAGTCACAGAGGGTGCCTGGCTATCTCCGAAGAACGAGTCAACGAGTATGGCCTGTTTCTTGCTAACTGCCTGTACACCGTTTCCTGCCATGTCTTGCACAAGGGTGCTTGTAAACGCCAAGTAGGAGTTTCCTTGAGAAGTGCCAAGTGTCGGTAGGGATTTGATTGTATCTAGGTCACTCTGTGGGATGCTGATGACAACTGTGCGCCCATTGGGACTTGTACTGCTGAGAGCTGCTGAGAATTGATGTATTACTGTCAGTGGAACTGAAGCATTTGAAGCTGATTGGAGACTGATTGCTGTGCCAGCCAGTGTTGAGGGCTTCACCTCCTCATCAAACACTAGTGTGAGTTGTTCAGTGGTGAGATTGAGGTCTGAGCGCAACAGCTGTGGCTCAGTGTTATCAGGGATGTACGTTGCAACAGGTCGTGACTGGCGCATACCAGAGAATGGGTTGCCACTCATATCCAATACGAATGCACGTCCAAGAGCCAAGAAGCTGTCACTGGCTGAGGTGGCCAGGCTGGTGGCCAGCTTGATTGCTGAGACATCTGGAGAACTGAGAGAAATCACCTGGACAGGGTCATTTGAGCTGACAGTGCTGCTGGTGAGAGACAACTGGTGTGTCTTGCCAAGGCCATTGTCTAGGATGAGCTGGTTGAGAAGAACAGAGGCAGAATTCACTGTTTCATCAAATGTGATGGTCAACCTTTCAGCATCGAGGTCAAGAGACCAGGATGACAACTGGGGTGCAACATTGTCACCAACAACAGACTTTGCTTGCAATGCAGCTGAGCTTGGAACAGCGGCAACAGGATTGCCAGCCATGTCACGGATGAAGTTTGATAAGAAAGCTGCAAACGTTGTGTCTCGAGAAGCAGTGAGATTCTGTGGCAGGAGTGACTTCAAAACGTTTGCGTCGGCTGTGGTTAGTGCCAGGTGAACTGTAATTGGTGACAGACGGGAGGTGGTTCCTCCTGTGAGGCTGTGGTTTACAGTGGATGGAGTTGCACTTCGAACAGCTTGCAGAGTCAGTTGATCAGGTTGAGCTGATGTGATGTTAACCACCTCATTGAAAGTAAAAATCAACACATTCTTGCTCATGTCCAATGTGAAACTGACCACTGATGGCGAAATGATGTCAGTGATAATACTTGTTGCTCTCAAAGCATGAGCTGCAGGAATGATCTTGACAGCATTGCCCGACGTGTCAAACAATGCACCAGCTGTTACATACAGGAATGTGTTTGTAATGGAAGTTGCCAATGTCACGTCATCTTGCAAACTGCGTGCAACTGTGCTGGGCAACTTGAATGTAAAGCGTGTTGCTGTAGCATCACCAAGATCAACTTGGGCCAGTTGCTGGGTCGCAGATGCTGCAGTGCTGTTGGCAGCATTCTGGAGGTAGAATGCAGTCAGGTCGATAGAGGTGGCATTGACTGTTTCTGAAAAGATGAGTGTTAATTCTCTGCTGCTGGCATTATAGACAAATGAGTCAAGCTCAGGTGCTGTGGTGTCAGGGATGAAGTCAGATGCTGAAAGGGCAGAGTTGTTGGCAATTGCGCTAACACGGTTGCCTGCAATGTCGCGAAGTGTGGATGAAGTTAATGAGAGGAAGGTTGTATTTACTGTTGAGGCCAATCCAGTAAGACCCTTCAGAATATTCAGGTCTGAAGTGCCAAGAGAAACTGTTAAGATGGTGCCGTCGGAGCTGAGTGTTGATGTGGAGTCAGAGAGAGTGTGCGCAAGCACCGAATCACTCTCTGCCTGAATGGTGATTTGAGTCAAGTCGACTGTTGTCGTGTCAACAGTGTCAGTGAATGTCAACCGAAGCAAGCCAGTGTTCAGATCTAGTGTGAAGGACAGCACCGATGGTGCTACATTGTCTCGGATTAGCTCGCGCACGCGCTGTGCCTTTCCGTCAGTGATGGCTGCATTGTCGAGTCCATGTGGATCATCAATAGCTGTTGCTGCAAGAGTGAGGTATGTTGTAATATCAGAGCGGGCCAGGTTGTCAACTGCCTTGATGCCTTGCAAGTCCACACCGAGATCAACAACAAGAATGTAGTCACCAGAGCTGGTTGCACGACTTGCTGATGTCAAGGTGAAGAATTCCGCAGGTAGGCGAGCAGCACGGCTCTGAAGAGTCACAGATGTTGGGTCAAATGTTGATGGAACAATTACATCACTGAACGTCAGATTCATCTGGCCAATGTTCATGTTCAGTGAAAAGCTGACAAGAGATGGAGATGTGTCATCAACAACAAACGAGTCAACAGCTCGGCTGGAGATTGGTGTCAAGCCATTGTGCAAAGTGTCTGTTGCAAACAGGGTGCTGATTGACAAATTGCTACTTTGAGCAGTCACTGCAATGCTGGTGTTCAGCTTGATGGCTATGAGGTCATCTCGAGACAGCTTGATGGTCAGCACATGGGATGCCAAGCCGGCAGAAGGCTGCACAATTCCACCTGTCAGAGTGTAAGCAACCAATTTGTCAAGCTTGTCGTAGGCCAGGAGGGAAAGGCGGGTCAAGTTGAGTGATGCAAGCAGAACTGGCTCGCTGAATGTGAGCTGCATGGAGTCAGTGCGCATGTTCAGTTTGTAGGTGAGCAGCTGAGGTGGCGTACGGTCAACTGACAGCACCTGGACAGCCAGTGCATCTGAATCAGCAATTGCTGCAAGTGGATTAGGCACACGTGCAAGATCGTACACTGCTGCAGCTGGCATTGTCAAGAACGTTGAGTTGACAGAAAGGCCAAGGCCAGCAGCCTTGAGTGCTGTCACATCCCCAGCAGAAAGGTCGATCTCCACTTGTGCTGCATCTGTCTTCGTGATCACCTTGCTGGACGTGATACTGTAATGCGTTGCTGATGAGTTGCGTCTGCTCTGAAACGTGATGCTGGAAGGAGAGAGTGAGGAAATACTCACTGGCTCATTGAAGAGAAGACTTAGACGAGCAGCTTCTAGGTCAAGGCTATACGAGCGCAGGGTTGGCTTTTCCAGGTCTGCTACAAAGTGCTGCAGAGGCAGAGCTGAAGCAGGTGGGACTGGTGGAGCCACAAATCCAGCCATGTCAGTGGAGAAGTTAGCCTTAGCAGAGATGTAGCATGTTCCACGCGTTGCACAGAGGAAAGAAGCTCTGCGAACTGCAGCATGGTCTTTGTCGCTGAGCTTCAGAGTGAGCACTGGACCATTTCCACTAATGGCACGTGTTTCAGAGCTCAATTTCAAGCTCTGGAATGGCTGGTGGTTGTACGATTGAAGCTGCAGCAAGTCACCACGCAAAGAAGATGCGTTAATACTCTCACTAAAGGCCAGCTTGAATGTTCCTGCTTCATTGTTAAACTCTGTAAAGTTGACAAGAGCTGGAGCAACAGCATCAACAACAAACGTTGTGACTGGGATTGCCTGTGCATCAGGAAGAGTGCTGGTTACAATTCCAAACACATCTGAAATTGAGCCATTGAAGTATCGCAGATAGCAATCAGACTGGCTCAGACACAGCAGACCTCCTTTGATGCCATTCAAATCCTCTTCTGAAAGATGGATAGTGATGGAAGAGACATCATCAGGATCATCACTGGTGCTTGAAACAAGATCATATGTGCCCTTGAGTGCTGGATGATTGTCTTGGAGCCGGAACCGAGCAATGTTGAGCGAGCTAGTGCGCACAGTCTCGTCAAAGAAGATCTGGAGTGTGGCAATGTTTAAATCAAGGTTGAACTGCTGGATGGTTGGAGGCTCAGTGTCGGCAACAACTTCATCCGCTCTGTAAGCTGCAGTAGATGAAATGGCTGTGACTTGCCGACCGAGGATGTCACTGCCGATCGAGGCTGGGAATGAAATGAATGTGTTGTTGCGGTTGTTGGCAATACCACTCAAACGCTTCAGTCGTGTCTTTTCTGATGGAGACAAGACAACACGCACAAGAGCACTGTTGGCTTGACCGAGTGTGGCATTGAGAATCTGGAAATCAAGTTGTGGCTGAGATGAAGCATTGTGCAGTCGCAGTTGCCCAAAGTCAAATGTGTTCATGTCAATGACGTGTGAGAAGACAAGCTCTAGTGGTTCTCGACCATTCAGGTTGAATGTAAACCGGACAAGACGCAAAGAACCTGTACGAGCAATGTAGTCCTGGACTTGAAGAGCTGATGATGTGCTTCTCTCAACGGCCTTGTTGAGGTACATGTCGCCAATCAGGCCCTCTGCAGCGGCCAGGTATGTAGACAGAGGAGAAGCAGCAAGAGCAAAGTTGCTCAAAAGACCATCCATGTCGGTGATGGAGACATTAACCTGCACTGTGGTGCTGTTCAGGTTGATAGCCTTGCTGCTGGAGAAGGTGAAAGAGTGGGTAGCTGCTGAGTCTACATCCTGGATGGTAAGCTTGCTTGGGTTGAATGAGTCTGCACGCACAGGTTCATCAAAACCAATGATCATGGTGGAGGTGTTCATGTTGATGGTGAAGTACTGAATGATTGGCTGGGTGATTTCCACGTTGTGTTTGGTCACCGGCATTGCATTTGTTGAAGGGATTGCCGGCACGGGCAGACCAACCATATCCACAACTTGCGCAGCGAGCGCTAAGAAGGTGCTGTTTAGGTTGTTGACAAGAGGAAGGCGTGTTCGCAACTGTTTGAGGTCATCTTCGCTAATGACCAAGACAGGGTCTGCGCTGTGTGCTGTCGGAAGAGGTGTCTTGGTTAGTTGGTAGGAAGTGCTAGTACTAGTGGTGATATCACGCTCCGATTGTAGTGTGATGATTGAGAGGCTGAGTGTGCTGATGTTGATAGTCTCAGAGAAGTGCATGACAAGGTTGATTGGCTGTGTTCCATTCAGGAAGACCATGTCAAAGGAGAGAAGCATTGGCGGAACTCTGTCTGCTGTGTATGTGCTGACCTGAAGTCCACTGAAAACAGGGAGGGGATTTTTGCCAGTGTCACTGATCAAGCCAGAACGGGATGAAATGAAAGTGGTGTTAACAGAGATAGCAAGGTCCGCAATAGCTTTCAGCCGGTTCAGATCATTGTGTGAGATGTTGACAATTACTACCTCATCATTGTCTGTGACAACAGTGCTGCTCAACAATGAGAATGTTGTTCCTCCTGCTGCCAAAGACTGCAATGTCAGCTGAGACTGTGCAAAGCTACTGGCGTCCATTGGTTCTGAGAACGTTAGGAGCAACTGTGCAGCATTGATATCGAGGTTGAAGGATAGCAGACTAGGCGGAACAATGTCACTGGTGTAGTTGGTGACGGATTTAGCTGCTGTAGCAGCAATCTCAGTGGCAGCATTGCCAAGGAGGTCACGAACAGTTGATGGTGAAACTGTAATGAATGTCTCAGCTGGAGATGACCCGACGTTTGCTGTGGAGCGAAGATGATTTAGCTGTGTGCTGGAGAGACGAAGGCTGACAGTTCGGTTGATCACACTAAAGGAAGTGTTGGCAAGGTTGAAGGCTGCTTGAGGTGGGCTAGAGGCATTGACAAGCTGAAGGCCACTTGGGTTGAAGGTTGCAGCTTGCATTAGCTCATCAAAAACCAAACTGATTGTGCCGGTATTTCGGTCTAAGCTGTACGTCTGCAGAAGTGGGCCGCTGGTATCATTCACAAAGGTAGTCACTCGAACTGCACTTCCATTGCCAGCACCAACAAACGCTCGGCCATCAAAATCAACAATTTTGGTGGCATCCATAGCAAGGAAGGTGGTAGCTTGAGACTGTGCCAGGTTGAAGTTCTTCTTCAAGAAGTCATCATCGCTGTCTGAGAAGACAATGGTAATAATAGCTGAGCCTGCATACCCTTTGTCGACACCATCGTACACAACAGTACCACCAGTCAATGTGTAGAAATCATATGAACTGAAAACTGTCTGTGCATTCTGGAGAGTCAGTTGAGTTGGTGAGAATGCAGAGACATTGACAGCCTCGGAAAATGTGAGAATGAGGCGAGAGGCGTCAGCATCTAGTGTGTAGCTTGAGAGCTGTGGTGGCAAGAGATTGGCACGAATAGCACTAACCGGCAGCGCAGACTGCGAAGCAATTGCCTGAATTTTGTTGCCACTCATGTCATGTACTGTATTCTCCGTGAGAGTGAGGAAGGTTGTAGTGTTTGACACAGCCAAGTTCGGGCGTTGTGTAATGCGGTGCAGATCAATGGGAGAGAGGTAGACCAAAGCTCGAGTGAGGCTGCTGAAAGAGATTGTGCTTCCACTGGTCAGTGTATAGCTGTCTGTTGCAGTGCCAGTTGCATTGCGAACTCCTTGAAGAGTAACCTGAGTGGGGTTGAATGTAGTCAAATCAACATACTCTGTGAAGTCCATTTGCATAATGCCTTGTGCAACGCTGAGCTCAAAGGCAGTCACTGCAGGTCGAGTTGAATCCACAGTGTAGTTTGACACTTGTTGCTGGGTTAAGACAGCCACTGAGCCAAGTCCGCCGTAGTCAGTCACGGCTCCTGCAAGCATAGTGAGGTAGGTTGTGTTGGCATTAGAAGCCAGAGAACGGAGCTTTTTAATTTCATTCAGGTCAGATGCAGTGAAACGGATCTCCACAGAGTAGTCACTGGTTGCAGCTGTTGAGCCGCCTGTCAGAGTGAACTTCTCCGTTGTTGCTGCTGTTGACTGTGCATTGTGGATGGTTATGTCGACAAATCTAACTGGAATGCCATTGACAACATCGTCAAATGTCAGCACCAGCCGGCCGGTATTCATGTCAAGTGCATACGCAGTGAGGCGTGGGACACTGTTGTCAGAAACAAAGTTGCGCACCTGTGCAGTGGCACTGGCTATAACATCATTTCCAGCTACATCACGAACAGCACCTGTGCCAAGCTGGACAAATGTATCACTGGCTGTTGTACCAAGCTGTGTCTCGAGCTTCAGACGGAGTTGATCTGGTCCAGAAAGCTGAATTTGCAGAATGGTCTGCTCTGTTGGTTTCAATGAGCCTGTACCACCTGTTAAAGTGAGAATAACAGCACTGCTTGTTGGGTTGGATCGGAGACTGATTTTGGTGAAGTCTATTGCAGTCGTGTCAACAGGCTCAGTGAAGGACAGCTGCATTGTGGAAGGTCCAAGGCTTAGTTCAGTAAATTCAACAAGTAACGGCTGTTGAGAGTCTCTCACGAGGCTGTCCGCTTGGAGAGCATTGACACCATTAAGGCGCGGTTGGACTTGATTATTGTCGGCATCGTTAACAAGAAGGTTGGAATATGTCAAGAATGTTGTGTTCACTGATGTGACCAGTCCTGGTGTTGCCTTGATACTGTTAATATCAGAAGCAGTGAGAGGAATGCTGAAGACTGGATTTGCATTGGTCATTCTGCTCAAGTCAACTCGAGATAGCTGGACAGCAACAGATGAGTTTGCACTGTTACGGATAGTCAGAGCACTTGTTTCAAGGCGAAAAGCATTGATGTACTCATCGAAAGTCACATTCAGCAAGCCAAGCTGCATGTCCAAAGTGAAACTGGAGACAACTGGTCCAGTGGTGTCTGGTACAAGTGTTGATGGGATGTCAGTCAGTGGACCGGTTTGGACATCTGGTTTGGCTGAGATGGCATTGCCAGACATATCGCTAACCAGGGATGAAGAGAAGCGGAACCAGCACAAGGAAGGGATGCTGCAAAGTGTTGTTTGCTTCTTGAGGCTATTCATAGTAGCTGAAGACAAACGCAGGCGAGCGGTTGTACCATCAGCAGTCAATGCGGTTGCTCCTGCAAGACTAGTTTCTTCACCACGTGCTGGTACACCAGAGGCACTTTGAAGGCGAGCTGCTGAGCTCTGGAGTGTCGACATGTCCATTACTTCAGAGAAAGAGATGAGCAATGTGCTGGCATCCATGTCCAGCTCAACAACTTGAATGAGTGATGGACTTGTATCATCAGCTGTGAAGTCCTCGACCTGAAGTGCCTGACCGTCTGGATGAGCGATCACACTAAAGCCAGAAGTGTCGGCAGCAAGGGCTGAGCTGTGGCGGAGGAAGCAGTTACTCTGGGATGTGCAAAGTTGTTCAATGAATGTAATGTTGTGAACATCAGCTTTGAGAAGGACAACAGTCACCTGGTTGCCATTGGTAACCAGTCTCATGGCTCCATTGAGTTTGAAGGTAGGACCAGGACTTGCTGTGTAGTTGCTTTGAAGCACAATTTCTGTTGCATTGAATGTCAACTGAGTGACAAACTCAGAGAAGGTGAGTGTGATGTTGGCATGCTGCAAGCTGATGGAGAATGCCATGAGCTGTGGATTGCTAACATCAGGTGAGAAAGACAAAGCTGAGATTGACACAACACCTGTGGATGGATTACGGAATGTGTCAATTACAGCACCTGTGGTGATAGCAATGTGAGTTGATAACTGAGATGTGGCTAGCTGGCGCAGCTCTTTGATTGAATCCAGGTCCTTCTGGCTGAGGTGAACAGTGACAACCGAGGAGTTGGCAGCAGTTATTGAAGTTGCTTGACTCAGAGTGTAGTTCTCAGCAGAACTAGTGGAATCATTGGAGCTGTGGAATGTGATTTTCTGTACATTGAGCAGGCTGCTTATCACAGTGTCAGTGTAGGTCAGGTTTAGCAGACCTGTGTCAAGGTCAAAGGTGAAACTAGTCAAACTCGGTGAGTCTGTGTCTGCTGTAAATGAACTGACTTGCTGCCCAATAGACAGAGGCTGAGATGGATTACCTGCAGTGTCGCTGACTGTAGATGATCCCACAAGCAAGAATGTTGATGTATTACTGCTAGCAAGGGATGGAGAGCCCTTGATTGCATCGCGATCTTCCTGACTTAGGCTAACCACAAGGCGTGTTGCTGATGTTGAAATGGATGTGCTGGATTGCAGCGTGTAGCTTACAGCGGTTGCTGGATCAGCTGAGCTGGCAATCTGGATACTGGTGATGTTTAGGCTGCTAGCATCAACAGTCTCTGACCAAACCATTGTTATTGTGTTTGATGAGAGGTCCAGATTATAGGACAAAAGAGCTGGTTGGGATGTGTCAGGCAGCAGCTGAGATACAGCCACAGGGGCATGCAGGCTCACTGCTGGGTTCCTGTACATGTCCTGAATAGCTAGGGCAGACATGTTAATGTATGTGGATGACAGAGACTGGAGAAGAACAGGATCGGTACGCAACGCATCGCGGTCATCTTCGCTGAGAGATATTGTGACAACGTGACCATTGCCTGATGACACGCTAGTTGGCCTGCTGAAGGTACGTTGAGCAGAGCCATTATGAGTCTGAATCGAGAACAACTCTGGTCGGAAGGAGGATGCATTGACAGCCTCGGAAAATGTCACAACAAGTGCATCTGAGCTCAGGTTGTAGCTGAAAGCTGAGAGCAGTGGCGGTGAACGGTCAGGCACAAACTGTTGCACTTGCAATCCAAAGGAATTGTTGCGTGGTATGATGGAATTGCCTGCAGCATCAGCGACAAGAGTCTGCGAGTAGCTGAAGAAGGTTGAGAGCTGATCAGTTGCCAGCGATTCTTGAAGCGCAAGTGCTTCAAGATCTGACTGACCAATAGAGATGTTTACCAGCCGTCTTGCTCCAAGTGGCAGTTGGATGTCACTGAACTTGAAGCTAATGGTTGCATGGCTGAACCTCTGTTCTGACTGCAACAGTAATGACGAAATGTTGAAAGAATTGCCAAGAAGAACAGCTTCATCAAAGGTGAGGATAAGCTGTCCACGGTTCAGGTCAAGAACACTTGAGAGAAGCTGCGGTTCTTTCCTGTCAGCAATGACCTTGGCTGCTCTGAGGCCAGCTTGAGTTGCAACTGTCTGCAGGTTGTTTCCAGCTGTGTCTGCCACAAGATGCGGCAAAGCAGAGATGAATGTGTCCTTGACAGTGTTGGCTAAGCCTCTTGTAATTTTCAGAGCATCTGAATCATCCACCACAAGTTGAGTGGTGACAGAGATGCTGTCAGCAGATTGTGAAATGCCATCAGTCAAGGTGTATCGATGAGCAGCAGCTGATCCATTGACTGCACTCTGAATGGTAATGGCAGAAACATTCAATTGTGTGAAGTCAACTGGCTCTGAGAAGTTCAATGTCAAGACGGGTGTGCTGTCCAGATCCAGACTGAAACCAACCAGCTGTGGTGCAGCCTTGTCAGCTGTGAATAAGCTGGCAGGCACTGCAAGGCCGTCTGGTGTTCCAGAGACATTGTTACCGGACAGATCTTGGATGCTGCCATCAAAGAGGTGGATAAATGTGTTGTTCTTGTTTGTCATGAGACCTGATTTCAGTTTGATAACATTCAGATCGCTATCACTCATGTGTACTGTGACCTCAAGTCCACTAGCTGAGCCACTTACAATACCTTCTGTGAGGAAGACATGGGTGGTATTTACATCAAATGATGAAGAACTCTGGACTCGGATATGCTGTGTGTTCAGGGAGGCAGCATCAACTGGCTTGGAGAAGACAAGCACCGCTGTACCGCTAGTGACATTGACACGTAGATCAACAAGTGTTGGAGGTGTTGTGTCCGGTTTGAACAAACCAACCTGAATGGCATTGCCGTCGGTCACTGCAACAACGTCAATGTTGGATGAGTCATCAATGGTTTCTGCTGTGATGGTGATCCAAGTGTCACTTGCAGATGTGGCCAGGCCCTCAAGCCTCTTGATGGCAGTTAAGTCTGCAGTGGAGATCTGAACATGGATCTGCTGGCCACTCTGTGCACCGGTGGCAGATGATGACGACAACAGCTGGTAACTGGCATTGGCTGTGCGGCCATTCTGGATGGTGATGCCGTTGGTCTTTAGTGAGGGCAGCAGCGCAACATCAGAGAAGGTTAGATTGAGGAGTCCAGTAGACATGTCAATGGCGAAGCCCAGAAGTTGCAATCGTGTTGTGTCACTAGTAAACACAGCCGCAGCTCGGCGAGAAACTGCGAGATTTGATACACCACTGACATCAGTGACAGCACTTGCAGCAAGTGACAAGAATGTGCTATTGCGGCTGGTGGCAATGCGTGTATCAAGTTTCAAAGCAGCAGTATCTTTCTGTGTCAAGCTGATGGTGATGACAGTCTTGTCCTGGCTGGTGGATGCTGTCCCACCAGTGAGTGAGATGTTAGCACTGTCTGCAGAGCTGCTTGCATGGAACATGAACCCAGTGAAATTAACAGAGCTGCTATCTACTGGTTCATCAAATGTCAATGCAACCTGATTACTGGCCAAGTCAAGGTGGAGGCTGAGCAACTGAGGAGGTGTGGAGTCTGGTGTGTAGTCTCCTGGTGAAACTGGAAGAGCTAACACAGTATCAATGGCATTGGCGTAGAATGCCATGTCCTTGACTGCTCCAGCGTTGATGCTCAAATAGCTGTCTGAAGAACTCTTGGCAAAGCTTGAAGCCTTGATAGAACGGATATCACTGGGAGTCAAGTTGATGATGACCTGTTGTCCCACTGGACTTGATGTAGTAGCTGTCGAGAGAAGTCTGTAGCGATCAGCTCTACTGTCATTTGATGACTGAATGATAATGGAGTCAGTGCGGAGAGTTGCTGGGTTGACAGCCTCATTAAAAAGAAGTGTCAGTGTCCGATGTTCCATATCAAGCTGCCAGCTGTCAAGCGTTGGACTGGTTGTGTCAGCTATGAAGTTCTTGACAATAAAACCTGGTGGACCTGCCCCCACAGGCACAGCTAGCTGGCCATTCATGTCCTTCACGGCTGTGCTGTCGAGTGTGATGTAACATGTACCACGCCGAGAGCAAAGGAATGGATCAAGCTTGACATTCAGCAAGTCCTGCTGGCTGATGGTGATGTTGACAATTGGTGCATCTTCAGTGGGTGTACCACTAATCAGGGCTAATTGGCTGATGGGGTTTTCAAATAAGGTCTGCAAGTAGATTGCAGAGAAGTTGAAAGATGAAGAGTTGACAGTTTCAGAGAAGTGTAGGCCAATTGTGCCTGTGCTGAGATCAAAGAGTGTGAATTCTATTAGTCGGACCGGAGTCGTATCAAATGTGAAGTTAGATACAAGCCTAGGATTGTCCAGGGTTACTTCATAGGACAGATGGCCTACTGCATCTTCCACTGTTCCTTCAGGCATTGACAGGTAGCAGTCAAATGCAGATCTGCACAGTTGCAAGCGTTTGAGCTCATTCAAATCGACAGAGGCAAGAGTTACCATGACAACCGGTCCATCTGGGCTACTTGTAGAACTGGATGATGTCAGCGTGAAGTTAGCTGCTGAACCAGATGCTGGACTTGCCTGATGAAGTTGAATGTTTGAAATATGCAGCGTTGAAATGGACACGGTCTCATCAAAGTACAGAGAAAGCTCACCACTGTCCATGTCAAGTGTCCATTTCTGTAGGAAAGGTTGCACAGTGTCATGACCAAACACTGCCACTGGCAAAGCAGAATCTGCAGTGATTGCTGACAAAGAGTTACCAGTCATGTCACGGATGAAGCTGCTGTCAGCTCGCAAGAAAGTGCTGTTAGAATTGATGGCAAGTTTACGGAGAGCCTTGATGGCATGCTGATCACTCAAAGAGATAAAGAGCTTGACAAGTGGACCGTCAAGAGATGTTGTGGATCCACTCGTCAAGCGGAAGAATGAAGTTGGTGGAAGTAACCGATCTTGCTGCAGAACCAGTGCGTTCGGATTGATGGAGCTCACATTCACCGTCTCTGAGAAGGAAATTGTGAGCAGGCTGGCGTTCACATCGAAATCAAAACTTTGTAGCACTGGCTGAGTGACATCTGCAGTGAAAGCATGGGCAGACAACACCTGTGACACGCTCAGTGGATGGGCATCATTGTTTGACAGGTCCTTAGCAATACCATCTAGGAGACTGATGATGCTTGATGTGTGGCTAACTAGAAGAGATGGGCGCTTCTTGAGCTCATTAAGGTCATTCTCTGTAAATAAAATCTGCAAAGATGATCCTGTAGAAATAGCCTGTCCACCTGTCAGAGTGTAGCTAACAGCAGTCAGGGAAGTTGAACTGTGAAGTGTCAGCCGCTGTGGCACGAAAGTGTGTGCTAACATCGGCTCTGAGAAGGTCAAGTTGAGCTCTTCCCTTGTCAAATCGACGGTGAATGACTGCAGACGTGGTCTGGTCAGATCTGCTGTGTGTGATGCTGCTGCCAGGGCATTTGTGCTTGTGATTGGTCGAAGTGACAGGGAGCTCATGTCACTGACAGCCAGAGATGAGATTGAAAGGAAGGCCTGACTAACACTGGCTGCTAGAGGATACAGTGCCTGGATTCTAGCCATATCTACACTGCTGATGTTGATAGTCAATATTGCTGTGTTCTCGTGTGAATATGAACCAGCTGTAAGGCGATAGCTGGTCAGGTTGGTGGAAGTGTTGAAGAAGAGCTGTAGTGTTAACTCATTGACAGAGAATGTGCTGACATTGATAGTTTCACTGAAGCCAAGTACCAGCTGAAGAGGAGGCAGGCCATTAGCCATGGTCAAATTGAAGTAAGTCAGCTCTGGCTGAGTGGTGTCTTGGACAAAGCTCTGAGCAGACAAGGCCTGAGGAAGCGAAATTCGCTCAACAATATTTCCAGATGTGTCATGGACAGCATTTGATCCCATTGTGAGACGAGTTGTGCCTGTGGATGTAGCAAGCGTGGTCAGCTTCTTGATTTCATTGCTGTCAAATGCAGACAGACGGAGGTGAATTACAGAGCCATTGGCGCTTTCAACCTGGCCACCTGTAAGAGTATAAGCAGTAGTACCTGTTCCAAGAAGAGTCACTTGGCTGGCATTGAATGATGACATGTCCACAGACTCGCTCAGTGAAATAGTGAGCAAAGGAGCTCCATCTGCATCAAGTGAGAAGCTTGTCACAGATGGTGATGTAGTGTCGCTCTTGTACTGGTCAACTGGCTGTGCGGCATCAGGAGTGATTGGTACTGTTGCAATGGCAGTCATGTCATGAACAGCATTGGATGTCATGCTCAGGAAAGTTGAGCCCTGCACACTTGCCAGGCCAGGAATAGCCTTGATGGCGTCAGCATCGGTACGCGAGAGCGGTATGATTAAGGTTGGCCCGTCAGCGGATGTGGTATGTGATGTTGTTAGTGAATAGGACACAAAGCCCGGCTGACTAGAGTTCAGTGCATTCTGCAACGTGATCTGACTTGTGAACAAGCTGGAAGCGTTGACGGTCTCAGAGAAGCTGAGAGTGAGCATTGTGGCATTCATGTCCAGAGCAAAGCGTTGCAGAACAGGTGCTGTGGTGTCTTGTGTGAATGAAGCCACACGGTGTGCAGCTGTGGCTGTTACCGCTGTGATGTTGTTGCCGTTCGTGTCTGTCAGAGAGCCCACTGGCCAGCTGAGGTAGAGTGATGTGTTACTGACACCAAGTGCTCTCTTCTGCTTGATACGGTTCATGTCAGTTAGTGTCAAATTAACTGTTAACACGGTACTGTCAGTGAGAGAAACACTACCGCCAGACAGCTTGACTTGATCTGCAGCGGTTGAGGCAGCACTGAGCAGAGTCAGCTCTTGTACAAGAAGGGATGAAGCCTTAACAGTTTCATCAAATGTCAGAGTTATTTGACCTGCATCCAGGGAGAAGTCAAATGAGGTTAGCTGTGGTGCAGTGCGATCAGCCGTGTGCTGTGCAATTGCCTTCGCCGCATTTTCTGAAATTGGCACAGCGTTATTGCCTGCCATGTCATCAACCGTCAGCTTGCTGAAGGATAAATAAGAGTTGCTATCACGGGTGAGCAGATCACCAAAGAACTTGATGGCATCCAAGTCAGTCTTTGTGATGGCAAACTGCACAACTGCAGTGGCATTGTTAGAAGCTGGTACAAGTGTACCACTGCGAAGTGAAAGAGACTGTGTGGCCATAGATAAACTAGCATGATTCTGCACTCTTACCTCGGTAGCATTGAATGTTTTCAAGTCCACTGTCTCGCTAAATGACAGTGTTAAAATGCCAGTGTCAACATTAAAAGTCCAAGCCTGCAGCTCTGGACTTGTCTGGTCTGGTATAAAGTCAGCCACTTGGACAGCAGAGGCTGGGACAATGGGGGTGACAACCAGAGCAGAAACATCTCGGATGGCCTGAGCTGAAAGTGACAGGTAGGTGGTGTTGGCCTCAGTCGCTAAACCACGGATTTGTTTGATAGCATTAAGGTCTGCCAAAGTGAGGTTGAGGTCGACAACATAGCCATCAGCATTTGGTGTACTTCCTCCAGTGAGTTGGTAGGATGAGGTGAGAGACTGTTCACTTTGCAGGCGAATCTCACTAGGCAGGAGTGTTGAGACATCAACAATGTCATCAAATGTCATGCTAAGCAAACCCTTGTTCATGTCCAGAGAGAAACGGGTCAAGTCTGGGTTGTTGGAATCTTTGATGAAGGACCTAACATTGAAAGCAGCTGAGGCAGCAAGTGGATTTCTGGCAACATCATGGACAGCACCTTGCTGAGCAGACAGCCAGGTGTCTGGACGGTCGGTTGCCAAACCCTGATTGGTGAGGACAACTCGGACATCTTCACTAGACAGCACAATCTGCAAGTCAAGTTTGCTTGTACCACTGACGTGAGAGAATGTAGCATTAGTCAGATTCAGCTGTGCTCCACCAGTTGGAGAAGACTGCAATGTGAAGCGCCGACTGACTGCAGAGGCAGCATCCACAGGCTCGTCAAATCGTACCACAAGCTGGCCAAGATTAAGATCAAAGCTGACTAGCTGAGTGACCTGTGGTGGTGTCACATCAAACTGGTAGGAGGCTGCTTGGGAGGCATTGACTGAGTCAATTAGTGGATGGAAGGCATTCCCCAGGGTTCCAGCTGCATCAACAACCAGGTTTGATGTTGCTGTCAAGTAACTGTCGTTGCGGCTTGAAGCCAATGCTGCACTCTTCAAGGCCAATATGTCGGCAGATTGCAGCTGAATTGAGACTCTGGTTGAAATTGTTGTGGCCAGCAGACTTGCACTGGTCAAAGTCTTTGATGTTGTCGCTGCCACATCATCTTGCAGGGTGACAGCAGCAAATTTAAAGGTGTTGGTACGCACTGGCTCGTTAAAGACAAAGAGAATCTGCCCGAGCTCCATGTTCAAGTGCCAGGTGGTAAGCTCTGGACCAGTTGTGTCTGGAATGATGGCCTGTACACGCTCTGTCCGAAGAAGATCCCGCCTGGAGAGAACTGGTTTGACAGGGTTGCCGGCCATGTCAGTGAGAAGAGCTGATGAGAAACGCACCCAGCAATTGCTGATTGCTGTACACAGATGACTGTTTGCCTTCATCGTATTGAAGTCAGATGTTGTGAGGTCAATGGTAATCAGTGTTCCATCAGGAGATGATGTACTGCCACCTGTAAGAGTGAGAAGGTGAGATGTCACGGTTGAGTCTTGCTGCAATGTTAGTGCAGACACATTGAGTGAATTGCTGCGCATTGTCTCTGTGAATGACAAAGACACCTTTCCACTGTCAAGGTCAAGACTTGTGAAGACTTCCAGCTCAGGGATATTGGCATCAAAGGCATGGTCAGCAGCTTGCAGGGCATTTCCATCCTGAATTTCCTTTGCTAGGTTCAAGGCCATGTCACGAACAGCTGAGGGTGTCATAGAGACAAAGCATGAGTTCTGTGATGCACAAATACCAAGACGGTAGACTTCATTCAGCTCTGTAGCAAGCAGCTTCACTTCAAAGAAGCTGCTGTTGCGGTTGATTGTTAGACGTCCTGCACCTCCACTCAGACTGACGGTGTGGTTGGCTATCTGACCATCCTGGAGTGTGAACTGTGAAAAGTCAAGTGTGGTGATGTCCACCACCTCACTGAAGTAGAAGGTGATGTTGCCTGTGTGAGCATTGAAGTGAATGACTGTGAGCTCTGGGGATGTTTGGTCAGGCCGAACTTGCACGGCCTGAATGGCTTGAGCTGCATTAACAGCGATCAGGGAGTTGTCGCTGGGATCTTTGGCACCAGATGAAGTGGCACGGAGGAAAGTGTTCTTAGTGTTTGTACCCAGATCTGGCAGAACCTTGATGGCATCCAGATCATCCACATGTAGGAGAATGTTGACAATGTTGAGAGAGGTGTTATAAACAACACTGTTAGCAATAATGTGCACGCTCAATGGGGCTGCACTGCGTTGATTTTGCAGAGCAAATGCAGATGCATCAATGGAGCTGGTGTTGACAGTCTCAGAGAAGGTCAGGGCTAGGAGACCACTGTCAACATCAAGTGTGAATGACTGAAGTGATGGTGGCTGCTGGTCAGCAGTAAAGTCTGCTACAGCAGCAGCTCGTGGCAAGCTCACTGACTGAACCAGGTTGCCAACAGTGTCCACAACAGTTGTGTTGGAAAGCGTCAAGAAGGTGGTAGCTGCACTGGTTGCTAATGGCTGCCGTGCTTTGATCAAGTTCAAATCATCAGAGCCCAAAGCAAGACTGAGTACACTGCTTGATGAAGCTGTGGAGACAGTGGCTGAACTCAGTGCTACACTTGTTGCTGGGTCAATAATAGCGCTGTTGGCGTGCAGTGTCAGGCCATGGATGTTGAAAGAAGTAGCATCGATGGACTCAGAGAAGGTGAGGTTGAGGATGCCATTTTGCATGCTCAGACTGAAGTTACTGAGTTGAGGAGCAGTAGCATCAGTTGTATAGTTGGCGGCTGATGTAAGACGCACTCCTTGCACAAATGCATCAAGAGAGTTGCCAGCTGGGTCACGGATGGAACCTGCACCAATCTTCAAGAAGGTTGTGTTGAACGATCGTGCGAGAATGGAACGGATCTTTATAGCATTGGCATCCTCAACACCAAGCTGAATTGCAAGTGTCTTGGCATTTGGTGAGATGACACGGCTACTAGCTCCGAGCGTGACACTCTCCAAGGCATTGACTCCGCTAGACTGAATGGTTATTCCTGTTAGATCAACTTCTTTGCTATCAACCGTCTCTGAAAACTCGACTGTGAGGACAAGACTGTCCATGTCCAACAAATAACTGATGAACAGAGGCTTGGTTGTGTCTGGGACGAAGTTGGCAGCAAGTAAAGCAGCTGTGCGGTTGATCTCAACGACAGCATTCTTGCTTGGATCGCGAGCTGCGGAGCTGGACAAAGTCAAGAATGTGTTGTTGCTTCGAGAAGCAAGGCCAGTCAAACTACGGATAATGTTCAGATCAGTCTGAGAGAGACCCACAGCGAATGATGTACTGCTTGTTTGATTAAGCACGGCCCGCTGTAGTCGGTGATTTTCTGTAGCAGCCATGTAGATGTAGGTAGACTGTAGAGTATACTCAGAAACAGTAATGTCACCAGTCAAAATGGCTTCGGAGAACGTCAAGTCCAAGACACCGGTGTCCATGTCTAGAGTGAAGTTCAAGACCACTGGTCTTGTGACATCTGCTGAAACACTTGTAACTTCAAGGGCTGCTTGGCTGGACAGTGGTGTGAGAGACTGCCAGTTCATGTCTGTGACAAGGCTGAGATTGACAGACAAAAAGGTGTTGAGTGGGCTAGTTCCAAGTGATGTTGACAGCTTCAGCCGATTCAAATCAGCTGCAGGAAGAGACACAAGAAGACGATCACCATCCCGTCCTGGAACAGATCCATCAGTGAGTGTGATGCTTGGCACGGTTGTGAATGAAAGATTGTGAGCTGCCTGGAAAGTCACAGCTGTTGCGTCAAAGGAGCTGGCAAGAACAACTTCACTGAACGAAAGTGTTAGTAAGCCAGCATCCAAATCTATATCTGCATTAATCAACTGTGGAGGAGTGGTATCCTGGATAACGGATTCAGCACCAAGTGCAAACGTCTCGTTGAGATCTGTCACGTTGTTACCAGCCAAGTCACGGATGGCACCTGCATCCAAGGTCAAGAAGGAGTTGGCTTTTCTGGTTCCTAGGTTCTGACGAAGCTTCAGGGTGCTCTGATCGGCATAATCCAAACTCACGGTAAGTACTTTACCGTCAGCTGAGCGAACTACAGTGCTGTTGGCACTGAGTCTAAGGCGGCTGCTGTCATTCAATACTGCCCTAAGGCTACCCTGGAGGGATATTCCAGCGAAGGATAGCGTCTGTTCGTCGATGAAGTCATTGAAAGTCAGGCTAAGGCTTCCAACATTGTTGTCTAGGCTCCAGGTAAGAAGAACAGGTGGAGTTGAATCTGCAATGACGGCGCTTGCTGGAAGAGCCTTGCCATCTGTGATTGGAGTCACATCACGGCCAAGGTGGTCGTCAGCAAAATCTGCTCTCATGATGATGAATGTGTCAGCTGTACTTGTACCCAGGCCAGCTGCACTCTTGATTGCAAACAACTCAGCATCATTGATGAAGAGAAGCATTGTGTGGCTGTTGTTCACTGGCTGGGACATTTGTGTGTTGGTGGCATCGGTGAAGCTTACTGTTTTTCCAAGCGTAGCTGTCTTACTGCTTTGCAAACGCAGAGCAGATGCCTTAACATGGCCGTTCATGACATCAGTGAAAGTCAAAGACAGCATTGCTGGAGAGTCTAAGTCAAGCACAAACTGCCTAAGTGTGGAATGAGTTGTGTCAGCAACATGACTGCCAGCTTGGATGAAAGCTGCCTTGGCTGATTTCACACCAGCCATATCTAGAATGGCATCTGGCTGCAAACTGAGGAAAGTGGAGCTGCGATCAGTTGCCAGACGGCTTGGTTTGATGAACTGCACGTCAGTGTTAGATAGCTGCACAGTTATGACTGAAAGGCCTGCTGTACGGCTGGAGGCCTCAAGAGCTCCACCGGTCAGTTGAAATGAAATTCGAGTTGGGGCTGCACTGGAATGCAAAGTGATAAACGTGAAGTTGAGAGTGTTTGGCTGTACTGGCTCTGAGAATGTTAGTGTAAGATGATCATTGACCAGATCCAAGGAGAAGTCCTGCAGAGATGGTGCAGTGCTGTCAGCGATGTACTGTTGTACTGCTTGTGCTTGCTCACTAGGCACAGTGGCAACTACCTGAGGTGGAACTGCCAAATCCCGAGCAAAGCCTGCACCAAACGAAAGGTAGGTGGTGGCGTTGTCAACAGCAAGGGTTGAGAGGGCTTGCAGTCGAGCTTGATCACTGGCTGAGAGCTTGACAAAGATGGAAGTCTCTGACGTGGTGGAGGTTGAGCTTGTTGAGAGGCGGACTTGCTGTCCTCCTGTGAGTGAAAATAATAGCAGAAAACAAAAAAGATAGCAAAGACTTAGGAAACCTAGACTTTTTGTACACCAAACAGAAACTTAAATAATTTACATCTACCTGAGAGAATGAGACAAACAGTAGCCAAGAAATGCATGAAAATATAAGAAGTCAGTCGACAGAGGCAGGCCTAAAAGAAGAAAAGGAAATGGTTGATGAATACAACAGTAAGCTATACTGACCGTCAGAGCTGTTACTAGACGCCTGAAGTACAAGCTGAGTGACGTCAATGGACAGAGGGTCCAGCGGCTCATCAAAGGTCAAAGTCAGATTGCCGCTGTTGAGGTCGATGTCAAAGCTCTGCAACACAGGAGAACGATTGTCGGCAACAAGGTCCTGCGCAATCTTGCCAGGTGACCCGTCGGGAATGGGAACTAAAGAATTTGACGCAAAGTCAGAGACAGTTGTTGAACGTGCAGTCAGGTAGCATGTTGCTCGGTAAGTGCACAGGCGGCGATCCTGCTTGATGCGGACGAGGTCGGTAGCTGTGAGAGCAATGGTAATGTTGACGCCACTTGCAAGGACTGTTCCACCGGTGAGACGGTACGATGAAAGGGCATCTGAGAACAAGGTCTGCAGGACAAGACCAGTTGGATCCACAGCAGAGGCCGGCACTGCTTCACTGAATGACAGGGTGATGGTGCCACTGGCAAGGTCGACAGAGGAAAAGCTTATGAGCTCTGGCTTGATGGTGTCCTTTGTGAAGATGCTGACGTTTGCAGTGCCACCAATGACATGATGGCCAAATGCATCAGTTACGGAGTTGTTGCTGTGGGACAAATAGCATGTGGTAGCTGAGGCACAGATGCCAGACAACTTCAATGCGTTTAAGTCATGGGCACTGAGTGCAACGGTCACATCTGCTGTGTTAGCTGAGTCAGGGCGACTCGATGAAGTGAGGGTGTAGTTTGTGCCAGCATCATTATCAAGCACAAACTGCCCAACCTTAATGGAGCTTGCCAAGATTGTTTCATCATAGTGAAGTGACAATTTGCCACTGGTGGCATTGAAGTCGAAACTGATCAACTGCGGACGGAGAATATCCAGGTTAAAGTCGGATACAGCCAAAGCATCATTACCTCCAATGGCAGAAAGTCTATTTCCAGACATGTCTGTGATTGAGAATGGCTGGGCTGCAAGGAAGACACTGGCATTTGAAACTGCCAGACGCTCCAAAGCCTTGATAGCATTGCTGTCAGCTGTTGCAAGCTGAACCACAACCCGTAGGCCATCTGGAGATGTCGTGTAGCTTGTCGATGAGAGGGTGTGCGACTCAGTGGGTCGGAGGCGTTCATTCTGGAGGGTAATGCCATTTGTTTGAAGGGAAGATGCATTCACAGCCTCACTAAAATGCAGAACAAGAGTGTTTGAGGCAAGAGCGAGGTCAAACCGCAGCAGACGAGGCAGGGTTGAATCTGAAGTGAATTGGGCTGCCCGAAGACCTGCAGATGATGAAATCCTGGCTGATGGATTGCTACCGATGTCCAGAACCAAGCCGTAAAGCACACTGAGGAATGACGTTTCAATCGAAACAGCCAAACGGCTGTTCTGCTGTAGGGCAGTGATGTCAGCCTTGGCAAGTGCAAGTTGTAGTTGGTTATTGGCAATGACTGTCACATTAACTGACGTTAGGTTGACAGCATCCTTAGTCTCACCACTTGAGGCCTGCAAGGAGATCTTACTGGCGTCAACTAATGTTGAGGCCCGTACAGCTTCACTGAAGGTGACAAACAGAAGCTCGTGAGACATGTCCAGAGTGAAGTTTGTGAGTTTGGGTGGTATCAGATCAGCAGTATGCACAGAGACCTGAAGTGGGGAGGTCATTACTGCAAAGGCTACACCAGCCATGTCTTGTACAAGACCACTTCTTGACTGGAGGAATGTTGTGCTGACTTGCTGACCAAGAGGTGTCTGTGCACGAATTGCAGCCACATCTGCAGCTGAAATGGTGACATTGACATTGGCAGAATTCTCAGTGCTGATTTGAGCAGTTGTCAAGGTGTATAGGTCGCTAGCAAGGTTTACATCTGACGAGTAAAGTGTGATTAAGCTGGAGTTGAGTGTGGACACATGGACAGTCTCATCAAAGTGCAAAGTAAGGTAGAGTGGCAAAGAGCCGCCATCCATGTGGAGGTCAAATGATAACAGCTGAGGAGGTTGGTTATCCACAAATACAGTTCCAGGCAGAGCCTTGCTGGGTGAAATTGCCACAACTTTGAGGTTTGAGGTATCTTTTCCAAGGGTCGCTGCTGCCGATATAAAGACTTGTGTGGTGAGAGTTGGATCTTTCTTGATAGCATTGATATCTGATGTCAGCAGAGTCAGAGAGAACACTGTTGGAGCAAGAACAGTGGCATTTCCTCCTGTCAACCGATAGCTGTTGTTTCCAGGTTGACCAGAATGGAAAGTGATGGCACTTGCAGTGAATGTGTCCGGAGCAATAGCCTCACTGAAAGTGACGTTTACAACACCATCAGAGAGAGCGAAGCTGTATCCACTTATCTTTGGCTGGGTGGTATCCTTGGTGAAAGTCTGTACATTCAAGAATGTTCGGTTGGCAGTGTTTCCACTCATGTCAGCAATAGAGCTAGTGGCCAGCTGCAGGTAGGATGACTGAGGAGATATGGCCAGGTTACTCAGCAATTTCAGCTTGTTAGCATCAGTTGACGTCAGAGGAACAGTGACTTTCGTTGATGGTTGACCAGGAACCACAGTGGGGCCAGTGAGAGAATACTGCTGCAGTGCAGGTGAGGTAAGGTTGGCTGAGCTAAAGAGAGTGAGACCAGTGGCCTGCAAACTTGTGGCATTTACAGTCTCTGAGAAAGTGAGAATCAGCTCAGGTGAGGCATCAAGGTCAAGGTTCCAAGATGTCAGTGTAGGCAGAGTACGGTCGCGGGTGAGCGCTGTGATCTGCAAGGCCCCACCATCTGGTATAGGAACAATGTTGTTTCCAGTCATGTCCTCCACTGCAGTGGAAGCAAGCGTTAACCAGCTATTCTGTCGCTCAGTGGTATGATTGGGATTGGCCTTGATACTGTTCAAATCACCTTCTGAGATAACAACATCCAGGCGTGTTGAGTCTGTTGTGCTGCCATTGCTGGCACTGAGGGTATAGTGTGAGCTAGCAGTGGATGCATCCTGTAAGCGGACAGCACCAACATGCAAGGAACTGCCACGTACAGTCTCTGAGAAGCTGAGGGTGAGGAGGCCACTGTCAAGAGAAAACCACCACCTTACAAGGTGTGGTTTGGTGGTGTCCACAGTGTGAAGACGGACTTGCAGAGCATCAGTATCTGAGATGACAATGAGCTGGTTTCCGCTTGTGTCTGCAACAAGAGATGAAGTAGTGGCAAGGAAAGTAGTGAGGTTACTTGTACCAAGACTGCCCAGGCGCTTGAGCTCATCAAGAGTAGACTTGGTGAGATTCAAAGTCACAATGTTGGAATTGGCAAGGCTGAGAAGCCTTCCTGTCACCTGCAGGGACTCATTTGCTGCTGACTTGTTTGCAGCATTGAGGAGTGTCAACTGGCTAGTGTCAAAACTGTTGGCATCTACCAGCTCACTAAAGACAAGTTGAAGGAGTCCACTGTCAATGTCCAGGCTGTACTCAAGAACTGTTGGCGAGCTTGTGTCAGGCACAAGCTGAGCAACTTTCAGCGTGTTGCTGTTAATGTTGGCACCCTTGTAGTCCTGGATTGCTGCAGTTGTGACACTGACGAAGGTGTTTGTTGTGCTGCGTGCCAGCCGAGCCTTGTTTTTGATGATGTTGAGGTCACTGCTGGAAAGACTTACAGTCACACTGTAATCTTTGGCGGATGATGATGACCCTGATGTCAGAGTGACAACTTCAGAAGCACTAGTAGCTGCATCCTGAAGTGTAATTGCAGAGTATGTGATAGTTGAAGGATTAACAATGTCATCGAAAGTCAAAGCAAGCTCACCATTATCCATATCCAGGGTTGCTCTGACAAGAGATGGTGCCTGGAAGTCTGCTGTGTAGCCGGTGGATAAAACAGCAACTGCAGTTTGTGTAGCTTGAACATCATTGCCTGCCAAGTCTGAAATGGCACCGGTATGCAGTATAATGCTCGATGCAGCCGCAGTGCGGGCCAAGCGTGACAAGATTTTCACTGCCTGGATGTCAGCAGCAGTCATTGTCAATGCAACCTCTGTTTTTGTGGCAGCATCGCTGTAGGATGCTGTGAAGTTGCTGAAAGTGACAGCCTCGCCAGAGGAAGTGTCCTGCAGAGTGACAAGAGATGCGATGATGCTTGCAATGTCAACAGGCTCACTGAACTCAAGCTGGATTTTGTGTGAGTTCATGTTGAGAAGTGTGAACTGTCGAAGTGATGGTGAAATCGTATCAGCAGTGTAATCAGTGGCACGGGTAGCATTGACGCCATTAAGCAGCGGGTATGGGTTGTTCTGGGTAGTGCTCAAGTCCTCAATGACACGGCGGCCAAAGGCAATGTAGGTGTTGTTGATGGATGTTGCCAGTGTGTCAAGTGCACGGATGTGAGTGCTGTCAGGGCTGGTCAGAGTGGCAACAACCAAGATGTCTGAGTAAATCACACCTGTTGCACCAGTCAACACAAACTGTGTAGTTTGGGTGAGAGCATCCTGCAATGTTACCTCCGTTGGCACAAAACTTCCCGGTCGAACAGGTTCATCAAATGTCAGAGAAATTGTTGATACATTCATGTTGAGGCTGAATGCACGGAGAACTGGTGGAGTATTGTCCACAATAAGCTGTGAAGGTATCTCTGTTGTTGGGAAACCTGCTCCAAGGGGGCTAGAGAGGACGGCTACTACGGCATTGTCATGCATATCACGTATGAATGAGCTGCTGAAGCGCACCAAGCATGTTGAGCTTGAACGACAAAGAGGACTGTTGGCCTTGATCTTGTTCAAATCCATCTCTGACAAGATGAACTCAACTGCAGCTGAGTTTCGTTTCGTAAGCACAGTCACAGCCTTGTTGAAAGAGACCTTGACAGTTGCTGAAGACAAGTGATCATTGTGAAATTCCATGGCTGACACATCAAGGCTACTCACATTCAGCGTCTCTGAGAAGTTGAGAAGAACTCGGCCGGTGTTGAAATCAAACAGTTCAAATTGTGTCAGGTATGGGTGCACAAGATCAGTGAAAAACTGTCCAGCTTGAAGTGGATTTGCTCTGCTGTGAGCAACAACAGGTATACCTGCTGTGTCATTGACAAGTGTTGATGTGAACTGAATGAAGCAGTCTGATGTTGATCGGCAAAGTGACAGGCGGTGAATTTCATCCCTGTCGGTGCGAGACAGCGTCACCGTAAGCGTGTCATTGTCAACGCTGCCAGCCTTCAGGACGCTTGATGTCAGAGTGTAGCTGATGTTGTCAGCTGGAGAAGACGCCTGCAAGGTGATGGCTAAGGCGCTGAAAGTGGAAACATCAACAACTTCACTGAAAGAAAGAACAAGCTCTCCAGCATCAAGGTCAGTGGTAAAGAGATGAACAGATGGCGCAGTTGTGTCCCGATTGAAGCCAATGAGAGCATTGGCTCCAGATATTGGTACTGACTGAGCATCATTTCCAGACATATCCTTCACAACATCTGAACTGAATGACAGGTAGCAGTCAGCAGCACTTGTGCAGAGTGATCGTGCACGCTTGATTTCGTTAAGCTGTTTATTGGTGAGATGAACATCCACACTCGTCAGACTGGTAAGATTCACAGACAGGCTGCTAGTCAAGCTAACACTGTTGGCAGCAGTTGGAGTGGATATGCTGCCAGAGTTCTGAAGGCGCAGTGCTCTAACATTGAATGACGGTAGAGAGATGGCTTCACTGAAAGTCAACTTGAGCAAGCCACCATCTTTGGAGTCCAATGACCAGCTGGTTAGTCTTGGTGGTGTAGTATCATTCACCAAGGCATGTGCTTTTTGGGCTGGATCAGTAATGGCTGTGATAGTATTGCCATTCATGTCACTGATGGTTGTTGTCTCAATAGCCAAGAAAGTTGTATTATCATCGACCGCAAGGTGAAGGTTAGCCTTAATTTGATTGAGGTCATCTTGGCCAATGTCAACGACTATTGTTGTGTTGTCAGTTGAGCTTGATGTGCTATTTGATGTCAAAGTGAAGCGAGAGGCAGAACGAGTTGCCCCTCCAGCAATTGAAATTGTTGAGATATTCAATGTACTGCTGTCTACAATTTCGCTGAATGTCAAGTACATCTTGGCGCTGTCAAGGTCAAGAGTGAATTGGTCTAAGACTGGTGACTGCTGGTCAGCAACATGTAACAATGGCTTAACAGGAGTCACAGGTGCTGCATTGCTGTTGCTATAGATATCATCAACTGCACCAGTCAGCAAGTTCAGATAAGTGTTACTGGCGCTGGTTGCCAGGTCTGTGCTTGCCTTGATTGTGTTGAGGTCACGAGCAGACAGCTGAACAGTTAGCACACGGTTGTTCTTGGCAGTAGCGACACTATCAGTCAGCGTGTACGTTCGGTTTGCAAATGCTGGCTTGTCTTGGAGTGTGACTCGTCCAGGGACAAATGTGGATCCGTTCACTGCTTCACTGAATGTCAAGAGAAGCAAGCCTTGCTCAATGTCAATGGTGTAGCTGTCAAGAGCAGGTCCCTTTGAGTCCTTTGTAACGCTGGCTGCTTGCAAAGCACTAGTGATGGCAACAGGATTGATGACATTTCCTGTAGCATCTGTCAAAGTTCCAGCATCCAAAGTCACAAACGTGTTGTTGATGTTGGTTCCCAAAGCTGTCCTGATGTTGAGCGCATCAAGGTCTGCTTGATCAAGGCGAATGGTGACCTGTGGGGAATTTCCAGTGATGACTGTTGAGGCTTCACTGAGCCGAACTGAGTTCAGGCTGCTGTTAGCAAGTGACTGGATAGACAAGCCGGAGACGTTGAAAGATGAAGACAAGATGGTCTCATTGAAGGTTAAAGACAGTTCACCGGCATTCAGGTCAAATGCAAAGCTAAGGAGTGTTGGAGAGACTTGGTCAGTGACCACCATCAAAGCTTGGAGAGCAGCGTGAGATGGAATAGCAACAAGTTGATTGCCACTGACGTCAGAAACTGTAAATGCCTTTGCAGAAAGGTAAGTGTTCTGTGTTAATGTCGCCAAATTTGTGATTGCTTTCAGAGCATTCACATCAGCAGAGCTGAGTGTGAGGTACAGGGCTAGACCATTGGTGAAGAATGTTGGAGAAGAAGTCAAGGTGTAATTTTGACTGGCTGAATTAGCATGAGCGGATGATTGAATGGTCAAACCACCAGGCTGTAGGCTGCTGGCATTAACAACTTCAGAGAAGTTCATCCACAGGGTGCTGCTGTCGATGTCCAAAGTGAAAAACTGCAGAACAGGATGAATGATGTCACTTGAATGAGAAACAGCCGCTAAGCCAGAGTCGTTTGTGATGGCAATTAGAGCGTTTCCGGCGTAGTCTAGTACTGCACCATGAGTGATGGAGATGAATGTGTTCCCAGTCACTGTTGCAAGCTTCAACCGGCGTTTGAGCTGTGTGATGTCATTGAATGTCATTGAGACTGTGATAGTGCGGCCATCATCTGAAAGTGAGGCTTGTCCTCCGGTCAATGTGTAGGAGGATGTGTTGGAAGTCAGCACACGCTCATTCTGCAGCAGAATGCCTGATACAGCTAGACTGGTGTGGTTTACAGTGTCATTAAAAACAAGCTGGAGTGTTTCTGAAGTCAAGTTGAAGCGCAAAGCAACAAGCGATGGCCGCAAAGTGTCAGCTGTGAACTTTATGGCCTGTTGACCATTGCCGTCTGTGATGGCAACTACATCACGACCTGCGTAGTCTCTTATTGCTGACGCACGCATTGTCAGGAAAGTATCACTGATTGATGTTGCCAAACCGTTGATCTGGTTGAGGCTCAGCAAATCAGATGGTGACAGGTTGATGATGATGACATGGCCACTGCTGCTACGGCTTACACTTGAGGTACTCAGAGTGAATGAAATAGTTGATTTTACAGCATTTTGTAAAGTGATATCTGAAGTATGAAGGGTTACAACATCCATCACATCTGAGAAGTTGAGGGTCAGCTGGGCTGTTGTCATGTCCAAGGAGAATGACAAAAGTCGTGCACTGACTGTATCAGTCACAACTGCTGTTGCTGCCTGTCCTTGTACAGGTGTGATGGCTGAACCTGCTGTGTCACTGAGGCCACCAGCTGAGATACTGAGGAAAGTATTTGCTGTGGTGACGCCAAGCGCTGAGTCTAGTTTCAATGCTTGCAGATCATCTCTGGTGAGGCCAACAGTGATCACACGCAAATTGTCACTTGCTGTGAGGACAGAGGCATCTGACAGCTGTACAGACTGGCTGACAGAGCTGGCATTGGCTTGCAGACGGAAGTAAGTCATGTTGAAGGATGAGACTGCGACAGGTTCGTTGAACGTGAGTCGCAGCAAATCACTGCCAAGATCGAGACTGAAGGTTGACAACTGTGGAGGAGATGAATCGCTGATGTAGGTGGCAGTCTGGAGAGCATCTGTTGATGAGATTGTTGTCACGGGATTTGGAACCTGAGCAGTGTCCTCTATGGCTGCTGATGTAAGAGAAATGAACGTGTCTAGAGATGACTTGCCAAAGGAGCGAGCCTTCAAATTAAGGATGTCGCTGGTTGTCAAGTCAATTGTGATTTTAGTGCCATCAAGGCTGCTTGTTGTACCACCTGTGAGGGTGTAGCTTTGAGCTGTTGAGGCATTGGCATTTGCTTGGATAGTAATTGCTTGACTCTTGAGAGAAGTAACACGGACTGGCTCGTCGAATGTGAGGAAGAGTTTACCTGTCTGCATGTCCAAGGTGAAATTGGAAAGTGATGGTGAGACAGTGTCTGCAACCAAACTGTCCGTAATGCGGCCACTTCCATCTGTGACTGGGGCAATAGCGTTGCCACTGAGATCAGTGACAAGCGATGACGCCACCGTGACATAGCATGAGCCTTGTCGTGTGCACAGCAAATTGTCTGCCTTAAGGGCAATGAGATCACTTTCAAGGAGATGGACTGTAACCTTCTGGTTATCAGTTGTGGTTGCTACACCTCCAGTCAGGGTGAAGTTGCGCAACGCAGAGCCAAACAGCGACTGCAGAGTGATTGCACGAGCATTGAAAGCACTGACATTTACCACTTCTGAGAATGACAAACTAAGAGTACCCTGGGCAAGGTTAAATTCCAAAAAGCTACGTAGCGTTGGCGAAGAGCTGTCTGGAGTGAACTGTGATACAGGCAGAGCCTGACCATCAAGGTGCTCTACAACCTTCAGAGAGGACATATCATGGGCTGCGCTGCTTGTGAAAGTTAGGTGGCAGTTCTGTGCAGTAGTGCAGAGACCAGTGAGAAGTTTCAAAGAGTTGGAATCAGCTTCACTTAGAGTTACCGCAATAGTGGAGGCCTGAGAAGTCTGCACTGAGCTGCTAAGAAGTCTGTGGCTGAAGTTGAGGAGCGTTGTGCTATCCTGGAGAGTAAACTCTTGAACCTGCACCGAGCTGGCGTTAATGGTCTCATCAAAGCTAAAAGACAACCGTCCAGCACCAATGTTCAAGTTCAGATCGAAAGAGAGAAGGTTTGGTCGCGTTTTGTCCACTCCAAAACTGCTAACTTGCTTGGCAGCAAAGGCAGCAACTTCATCAACACGGTTTCCGGACATGTCGGTAAAAGCACCATTGTCCAATGACAAGAATGTATCAGTGTTTGATGTGGCTAAATTGCCCAGGCTACGGATTGCTGTAATGTCAGCAAAGGAGAGAGCAATCTTAATGTTTGTTCCGTTTGGTGATGTCACATTAGCAGCTGTAAGTTGATATCTCTCTGATGGTGATGCCTGAGCATTCTGCAGCTGGATTCTTGCAGGCACAACTGAGGCAGCACTCACTGCCTCACTGAAGCGCAGTATCAAAATGGCTGGAGCAAGAGAGAGATCAAAGCTGACAAGCTGAGGCGTGGATGTGTCAGGTATGACACTGCTTGCTGATGTTGCGGATGAGTTCAACACCGGTATGACTGGATGGCGCTGAATGTCCGTGATGAGAGATTCACTGAAGGAGATGTATGTTGACTTGGTATCAATTGCCAGGCTTTCCGCCACCTTGATAGCATTGAGATCATCCTGTGTGAGTATCAGTCGGATGCTGTTGGGGCCAAGAAGTTGGCTTGTGGTGTTGGCAGAGAGCTGGATGGATGAGCCACCAACTTGCATACTGCCTTGCAAAGTCATCTCGCTTACAGCTAAGGAAGCAAAGACGATCGGTTCAGAGAATATAACATCAAGAGCACCAGTATCTAGATCCAAGGCAAATGATGTGATTGTTGGACGAATCAGCTCTGCAGTGTAACCATCGGTGTTGACAGCCGTTGCTGGCAAAGTATCCATGGCAACATCATTCAGATCTTTAACGAAGCCAGGTGCCAAGCGGATGAAGGTGCTGTCGGCTGACTGAGCAAGTGGTGGAAGACGGATCATAGAGTCAATGTCAACTTCACCAAGGTTGATTCGAACGACATCTCCATTGGTGGTGGTGATCGTTGAACCTTGGCGTAGTGTGTAGAGCAAGTCGCTGGTATCATTGTAGGAGAAGGTGATCAGTGATGGATTGGCTGTTTGAGGCTTCACAACCTCCGAAAAAGTGAGGACAAGGTAAGCCGGACGTGTCTTGTTGTCCATTCTGAACTCATAATCAGTGAGCAGAGGAGGAAGTCCATCAGCGATGAAGCTGCTGGTGCCAATAGCTTGAGCAAGAGACACCTCCTGAAGTTGATTGCCTGCAATGTCTACTGCCAAGGATGGCAGTGTGCTGAGGAACACAGTAGATGAGTTGACAGCCAATGACTGCTTCAGCTTGATAGCATTCAAATCCAAAGTAGACAGCGAAATGGTCACGACTGTTTGGTCAGCACTGCCAGTAGCTGTTCCACCAGTGAGCTGGTAGCTGTCAGAAAATGTTGGTGCTCCATTGAGCAGAGTCACATATTCTGGTTGAACAGCTGATAGATTGACAGACTCAGAGAACGTCAGTGCAAGCTGGGAGGTGTTAAGATTCAAAGCGTAACTCATTAGCTGTGGGTTAGTGTCATCTGGTGTAAATGTTGTTGAGTTAAGAGCAGTGGAGCTGTTGACAAAGTCTGCTGGCAGATGAACCATGTCCAAGACTGCACCAGCATCCATGCTCAAGAAAGTGTTGTCAGAGCTAGTTGCCAGGCTGGTCAGCAGCTTGATGGCATTGGCATCAGTTTCTGTAAGAGGAACAACTAAGCTGACACCATCAGGTGACAGGGTGGTGGCACTTCCCAAGCGGTATGAGACACGATTGGGGCCAGTTGCCTGTGAGCTGTGCAACACAAATCCAGTGGTGTTGAGTGATAATGCAAGCACAGCTTCACTGAATTCCAGTGTCAGTGTGGCATTGCCACGCATGCTCAATGCAAACCCAATAAGCTGTGGTTGTGACTGATCGGCCTCGACAGCTGATGCCTGAATGGCTGCAGAGATAGAACGTGCAGTAATGTCATTGCCACTCATATCCTTGATGAGTGCTGCTGTATGTGAAATGTATGTGTTTGAGCGATTGGTAGCAAGTGCTGTGTTCACCTTCAGGCTGTTAAGGTCTGCAGGAGCAATGGCAAGCGTGATGACAGTGCCATCAGTAGTTGATGGCACACCACCAGACAAGGTAACTTGACTGGAAGCACCAGCTGCATTAACAAATGTGACAGCAGATGGCGAGAATGACGATGCCAGAACTGTCTCACTGAAAGTTAGTGAAAGCAAAGCACTGTCAAGGTCAAGGGAGAACTTGTCCAGCTGTGGTGGCTGGCTGTCTGGTCCATAGCGCACCACTTTGCGTGCTTGTTGTCCTGTGATTTCCACCAATAAGTTTCCATTGGTGTCCTTCACAGCCAATGATGTGGCAGAGAGGTATGTGTTGTTCTCATTTGTACCAAGATCCGTGATCTTCTTCAAGGCATTAAGATCAGCCACAGTAAGAGACAGTGTAACGGTGGTGGCTGTGTTGTTTGGTGTAGGAGTACCACCAGTAAGCTGAAGGATAGACTGAGATGTGTTACTTGCCGGCTGAAGCCAGATCTGCCTGGGTTGGAGGGTCTCTATAGCCACTGCTTCTGAGAAGCGAAGCACAAGCTGGCCGGGCTGCAAGAAGAGATCAAAGCCTGTAATTTGTGGTGAAGTCTGATCAGCGATGTAATCAGTAGCCTGGCGTATAGTTGGGGACACAGCATGGTTTCTGACATCTGTGATAGCTGTAGCAATGATGCTCACATAAGTGCTGTTACGATCTATAGCCAGCTGCCGACGTGCACTGATTGTGTTAATGTCTGCTGTCAGAAGTGGCAAGACAACAACATAGCCATCTGCAGAAGTGCTTGTGGTGCCACCAGTCAATGTCAGTTTGTTTGAACCAGTAGTATCCGATTGGATGCTCACTGATGTAGGCTGGAATGATAAAACACGTACAACATCGTTGAAAGTGAAGGTTGCTTCACCACTGTCCATGTCCAAGACAAAACCTGCCAACTCTGGAGGTGTAAGATCTGCTACATACTGTGCTGCCTCAATTGCTGAAGATGGAGGAATAGCTGCCAAACGGTTGCCAGCAATATCCTGCAAAGCTCCCTGACCAAGAGAAAGGAATGAATTAGACTTCGTTGTGGCAAGAGCAGTAAGCAACTTGATGGAGCGGAGATCTTCAGCAGTGACTGTCAAGCGAACTTGTAGCTTGTCAGTTGTGTGGTAAGAAATTGTTCCATTGAGAAGGAGAAAGCTGCTTGATGGTGAACTGCTCTTTCCTGACTGCAGTCGAATCGCAGAGAAATTAGCCACAAGAGCCAGAGGCTCATTAGCTGATAGAACAATGATGCCCGAATTCATATCGAGCTGAGCAAATGCTGTGATGGCTGGTGGGGTTGAGTCTGCAATGTAAGAGCTTGCTTGCAGGGCAGATGCATTGTCGACTCGTGGAGTGATGAAGTTTGCAAGAGGTGCAACATCTTGAACAAAGATGTTACTGAAGACAATGAATGTTGTGTTAATGTCAGTAGCCAGGTCTGTACGAGCCTTCAGACCATTGCTGTCAGCACCAGAAAGTTCAATGGTCATCACTGTGGCATCGGTGCTTGTTCTCAATGTGCCGCTTGTGAGTGTGTATGGTGTAGACAGGCGACTAAATGAGTCCTGGAAATTAATGGCTGTGCGTTCCAGAGAGCTGAATGAGACAACTTCATCAAACGTCAGCTGCAAAACATTCGTGTCAAGGTCAAGTGTAAAGGATTCGAGCACTGGAGAAGTTTCATCACGCACGACCTGGCTGGGTTGTGTTTGTGAATCAATGCTGTTGCTGTCTTGAACTGGAACAAGATAGTTTCCAGCCATATCTTTGATGAAACTGGTGTTCAAGCGCAAGAAGCAAGTGCTGCTACTCAATCGGCAAAGGCCATTTCTGTGGTTGAGGTTGATCCGGTTTAGGTCAGAGTTGAGGAGACGCACCACAACAGTTGGACCATCTGTACTGGTGGTAGAGCCACCAGTAAGCTGGATGGTTGTGAAGTCTCTTGTTCTAGCACCTTGCACACTGAGCTGTGTCAGATCAAGTGTAGAGATGTCCACGGTTTCCGAAAAGGAGAGTTCCAGTGTACCAGCATCGGCATCGAAATTGACAAACTGCACAAGACGCGGTGGAGTGATATCAGTGGTGAAGGTATCAGCAGCCTTTGCAGATGTGCTCGAGATTGGCACAACGCGGTTGGCAGCCATGTCAGAAATGAGCAACTGACTGAACGCTGCAAAACAGTTTGTGTCATTGTAGCAGAGAGGCAGGCGATATAGATCATTGCGGTTGTTAGTGCTGAATGCAATTAGAATAGTTGTGCTTGGAACAGCTGAGCTTGCTGCAGTTGGAGGGCTAAGAGAAATGACACTGCCAGTTGGGAGGCTGACTGAGTCCTGGAGAGTGAACTGGTCTACACGAAGTGATGAAATATTCATAGTCTCATCAAACACAAGAGTGAGGTTGCCAGTGCTGATATCCATGTGGAAAGAAACAAGCTGTGGACGAGTGGTATCTGGAACATAGCCGTTGACTGCAAGTGCTTGACTGCCTGCAATTGAAACCAACTGATTTCCCCACATGTCCTGAACAGTGCCAGCTGTGACAGCCAGGAATGTGGTGATGTTAGACACAGCAAGAGCTGCAATCTTTTTGACAGCATTCAGATCATAAGCAGACATGTTCACAGAAAGAAGTGTAGAATTTTCAACACTATGCGAGCCGGATGTAAAGATATGGGACTCTGTGGTGATTGCCAAGGATGCACTCTGGATAGTCATCTTGGTGATGTCAAATGTTGGAGAGCTGATCACCTTACTGAAGTGCAAAGTCAAAGATCCGGAGTCAGCATCGAAATCAAACGACTGGAGCTGCGGCTGGCGGTGGTCTGGTTCAAGTCTGCTGGCTTGGATAGTGGCTGGAAAGACAAAGTTATTTGACATGTCAGTGAAGCTCAGTTTGCCCACAGCCAAGTAGGCGTTCTGTTGTGATAAGAATAGGTTTTCAACTGCGTCAATTGCGTCTACATCAGCTTTTCCAAGTGAGAGAGTCACAACTGCAGCATCAGAGTGCTTGCTTCTGGTGACTGGTGTCAGTGTGATGTCATTTGCTTGCTGAGCTGCTGTTGTCTGAAGTCTCACCTGAGATGTCACCAACGATGAGACAAGCATGGCCTCAGAGAAGGTGAGCATGAGCTCAGAGTTGTTCATCAAAGCACGGAACGATATCAGTGTTGGGCGGGTTGTGTCTTGAATGACAGCTGCAGCTTGCTGTGGTGGGTCAATAGATCGAATAGCATTTCCAGAGACATCTGCTATGGCTGCTGAACTAACATTCAGGAAGGTGTTGGAATGATTGGTGGCAAAGTTTGTTCTGACACGGAGAGCATCCATGTCTAGCTGACCCAGATCAAATGTAATCATGTGGCTATTGGTAGACAAGCTGGAGCTGTTCATCAATCGCCGAGAGTCAAGAGCAGACATTCGACTGGCTTGTAGCAAGAAGCTGTTAAAGACAATGCTTGTGATGTTGACCACTTCATTAAACGTCAAATGAAGTTCAGCAGTGTCCATGTCCAGAGTGAAAGAGCTGAGAGAAGGTGAGGTAGTGTCAGCTGTGAATTTAGCAGCCTGCAATGCCAATGTGGCAGGTACAACATTCACAGAGTTTCCAGCCACGTCATTTACAAACTCTGATGCCAGAGATATGAAGCTATTGTTCAATTGGGTAGCCAATGTAAGGTCTTCCTGAACAGCGATCTTGTCGGTAAATGAGATATTCAAATTGATGACATTCGAGTGTCGCTTGTAAGCCGGGCCACTATCATACCGAAGAACAATGACACCATTTGTGTCATTTGCAATGATAGCTACCACAACGTGGCCAGAAACAAATGACACATTGGAGAAGCCAGAGTTGGATGAAGATGCAGTATTTTGAAGAGAGGCTAGAGTTATGTCAACTGATGATGCATTGATAACCTCTGAGAATGTCAGAGAGACAACTGCGGAATCCATGTCAAGTGACCATGTAGACAAAGCTGGCCTGGTAGTGTCTTTCGTATATCTGCCTGCTGGCTTGCCAGTGGTGTTGTGAATGGCTGTGGCCTGGTTGCCAGCCATGTCTTGAACAACAGCTGGTGTTAGGCTGATGAATGCTGTGTCAGGTTGCGTGGCCAAGTTGCTTGCTGCCTGGATAGCCAACAGGTCATTGTAAGACAGAAGGAGTGTAAGAACAGTGCTGTCATTTTGGCTTGAGAGATTGCCTGACTTGAGACTAACAGACTCTGAAGTCTGTCTGTGAACAGCTGTGCTCTGAAGACTGATAGCTGAAGGCAAGAACGAGGATGCACGGACGGTCTCTGACCATGTCAAAGTCAGGCTTGCTGGACTGTCCATGTCAAGGTCGAAATCCACCAGTGATGGTGAGGTGGTATCATTGATGAAAACATGCGCAGCAAAAGCAGAGCTCAGTGGTGTCGCTGCAGCGAGGTTCCTGGCCATATCAGCAACTGCACCAGCACGCAGTGATATGTATGTATTAGAGATGGCTGAAGCAAGGTTACGGTGCTGCTTCAGTTGATCCAAGTCACTCTTGACAAGAGCAACAGTGAGGGTCTTTCCATCAAAAGAACGTGTGACAACACCACCCGAGAGTGTGAGAGCAGTGGCATTGACAAGTGGTCTTGACAAGATAGTCATAGATGTGACAACAACTGACGTGTCATTCACAGTGTCTGTATATGAAAGGTTAAATGAGCCGGAGTCTAGGTCAAAGACAAAGTCAGCAAGTACTGGCCGTGACTTGTCAGCAATGAAGTTCGACACTTGCAGGGCAGATCCGTCGGTGATAGCAATAATGTCAAAATTGTTCGAACTGTCAACAGCGTTGGCTGCCATGGTGATGAAGGTTGAGCTAGCAGAGTTGGCCAAACCAAAGATGGACTTAATGCCTAGAAGGTCGGATGGTGACAGTTGTATGGCCAGTGAGTAGCCAGCGGGGCCAACCACTGCACTGCTGCGGGTTAGAGTGAATGACTTCCCTGCAACAGACTTGCGTGCTGACTGGAAGGTAACCGCTGTTGGGTCCCATGTTCGCGATAGCACAACACCATCGAAGGTCAAGTTCAGCTGTCCAGACTGCATGTCAACCGTGTATGAAGTCAGAGAGACTCGTGTTGCATCAGTAAGATGGTGGTCAACAGAGCGACAGGCAAGCGGAAGGAGGAAGTTTTCAGCAGTGTCAGTCAGTGATTGATTGACAATTTCGAGATATGAAATGTTGTCATAAGTGACGAGATCCATGTCGACCTTTAGCGCAACTATGTCAGGACTGTTGAGTGTGATGGTGACTACTTGAGTGCCGTCTGTCTCTGAGACAGAACCACCAGTCAATGTGTGCTTACGGCTAGTTGCAGAGCAGCCATTCTTTAGCATAATCGTTGACAGCTTCAGTGATGATGTCAGTACAGGCTCATTGAATGTTAGCACCAGTGTGTCTAGGTTCAAGTCAAGACTGTAGGCAATAAGTGTTGGTGGAGTGCTGTCACTTGTGTATGCTGAAGCTTGAAGAGCATTGGTGGCACTAATCGCCTGCGCAAAGTTACGGTTGAAGGACAGGTCACGGATGACCAGTGATGTCATAGACAGGAAAGTGTTGTTGACGCTCTTGGCAAATTTTGTTGCTTTCAGGCGGAGGAGATCTGATTGTATTAGGCGAAGAACAACCTGCAAACCGTCAGAGGATGGCGTTGATGTGGATGATGAAAGGGATAAACCAACTGAGCTGTTTTCAGAGGCTTGCAGAGAGATTTCCCCGGGTGACAATGAGGAAACATCAACAGGCTCATCAAATGTGAGATTCATTTCCCCACTCTGCATGTCAAGTGAATACGCTACCAGCTGCGGGCCAACAAAGTCATCCACAAGTGTCTGTACAATCAAGCCAGGAGAAATCTCTTGAACACGGTCAACAGAGTTGCCGTATACATCCTGTGCAAGCGTTGAGCTGGCTACAATGTAGCAGTTGCTTCGCTGTGTGCAAAGACCTGCATTGTTTTTGATTGCTTGTAAGTCACCAACAGTGAGTGTAAGACTTACATTGTTGCTGTCAGTTGCTGACACGGTACCCAGCTGTTTCAGTGAGTAGTGTGTTGGTGCCTTTTCGAAAAGGCTCTGAAGGCGGATTGATGTTGCCCGAAAGCTGGTCACGTCAATAACTTCATTGAACCATAACTGCAACACCCCAGTCTGCAGGTTCAAGCTGGTGAAAGAGACCAGCTGGGGTGAAGTTGTGTCTGCTGTGAAGTCATTCACAGAGAGGCGTTGGCTTGCTGCAGAGACAGGTAAACCGAGCATGTCGCGAATAGTGGTGTTGTCAAGATGCATCTGGCAACGTGAAGCATTGGCACAGATGCGGAGACGTTGCAGTTCATAAAGGTCGTGGCTAGCCAAGTCAACTGTAACAACAGCCTGATCACCATGGTTGATTGTACTTGCTGCAAGTTGATGGTGAATCGCAGCATCGGTGATGTCCTGCAATGTAATTCCAGCCGCCTTGAACGTGCTGACATCAACTGTCTCATCAAAGCTGAGAACCAATTGTTTGGAGTTAAGGTTCAAAGAGAAGCTAAGCAGAGTGGGCTGTTGAGTATCATTACTGAATACTGTGACTGGGAGAGCGTCACTGGTCACCACAGCAATGAGTCGGTTGCCTGACATGTCTACAATGGCATCGCGATCGGCGAACAAGAATGTATTCGCTGAGTTTGTGGCCAGCTGGTCGAATCGCTTGATCTCGTTTTGGTCTGCTAAGTTGAGACGGAACTGCAGACTTGTTGAGTTGACTGTTGTGAGGAGAGTATGATTTCCAGTAAGTCTGTATGACTGAGATGATGATGAACGGGCATTTTGCAAACCAACTTGTTTGCTGTTGAATGCATCAACAGCTACAGTTTCACTGAAGCTGAGTGTCACCATGAACGTATCGACACTGTAGTCAAAGCTGATCAGCTGAGGAGGTGTGCGATCAGGCTCAAAGGAATCAGCGAGTTGAGCCGACAAAACAGAGATTTCATCTCCCTGCATACCAGCCAAATCCAGCACGTAACCACGAGTAGCTGTGATGTAAGTGTTCATACGAACTGTTGCCAACAGGTTCAGTCGCTTGAGCTCATCCAAGTCGCTCTTCAGAAGGGCTAGCTGGATTTGATTTCCAGTCAAAAGGGTCACATTACCACCACGCAGAGTGAAGGATGTGTCGTTTGAATAGGAAACATTCTGCAGAGAAAACACTGCCGGTATTACTGACGTGACATTCACATCCTCAGTCATAGTGAGGACAAGCAAGCCAGCATCTACATCAAGTGAGTAAGACTGCAGGAGTGGTGGGATGAGATCAGCTGTGTGGCTGGAAGCTGGTGTTGCGGATGATGCACTCACAGCTACAAGATCGTTGGCGTTTGCATCTTTAATGGCACCCGATGACGCTGCAATGAATGACAAAGAGATGTTCTGCCCCAGTCGAGGGAGATCTCGGATTGCATTCAAATCCTTGTCACTGACAGTGAGCTCAACAACTGTTGACAGAGCTGTTGATGACTGTCCTCCAGTCAGGGAGTAGAATGGAGAAGACTGTTTCACTGATGACTGGAAGGTGAATGCTGATGGAATAAATGATGAACCATTGACAACCTCTGAGAATGCAAAGACAAAGACAAGTGGAGGCGTTTGTTTGACCATCTTCACATCAAAGCGAACCAGTGTTGGTTGGATATTGTCTGCGGTGAACGTTCTTACTGATTTCGGGCCACTTGCTGGGATGGCCTTAATGGCGTTTCCACTAGTGTCTTTGAGAGTGAAAGCTGTCAGGCGTAATTGAGTGCTGGCAGTTGAGACTGCCAAAGTCGATCGTTGTTTAACAGCATTAAGATCCTCCAATGACAGTTGTATGGCAAACTCTGGGACGTTACCGGTGCTGAATGTGCCAGATGTCAGTGAATATGACTCAGTGGCTGAGTGAAGAGTTATTTGTGTCACATTCAATGAGCCTCCATTGACCGATTCACTCAAGTAGAGGGTGAGCACACCTGATGTCATATTCAGATCGAAGTTTTCCAGTTCAGGACTAATCGTATCTGCAGTGAACCCAGTAACAAGCTCAGCAGTGGTTGGAGGCACCACCAAATTGCCAGAAGTGTCTGTGAGGGCGTTTGGTAGGACATTGAGGAATGTGGAGGCAGCAGAAACACCAAGAGATGGGTCAGCTTTGATTGCATTGCTGTCTGTGCGTGACAAGAGGACTGTGACTACTTTTCCATTGATGTTTGTGATATTGCTTGTTGAAAGAGGAACAGATGACTGAGGCTGACTGGCTGATGATTGGACAACCAATGCAGACACATTAATGCTGGATGCAAGAACAGTCTCGTTAAACGTAAGATTGAGAACTCCGCGACCAATGTCAAGGGAGAATGTCTCAAGGCGTGGCGAGTTCTGATCTGCCGTGACAATTCCTGCCTTGGCTGCTCGATTCGATGGCACTGCTGAGATGCGATTGTTGTTCATGTCACGTACTGCATCTGATTTCAGACTCAGGTAGGTGGTGTTAACATCGACAGCGAGGCTTAGGTCAGCCTTTAGGAAGTCCAAGTCGACAGATGTTAGTGAGATCACCTGGACAGTGCTATCTGATGACAGTTCACTTCCCCCTGTCAAGCGACGTTCTGCAGCAACAGCTTCCTGGCTTCTTCGAATGGTGAGGTAGGTTGGTTCCAATGAGGTGCTGTTCACCGTTTCAGAGAATGTCAGGGACAGATGTCCAAGGTTGAGGTCAAGGTCAAAATTCACTAGGACAGGGACAGTGACATCTGGTACATGATCAGTGGCTTGCTGGGCTGAAGTGTCTTCCACGGGAATGACGCTGTTGCCAGCCATGTCCTGCACAGCTGTTGACGTCATGGATAGGTAGCTGTTTGTCTCACTTGTGCCCAAGTCAGCAAGCCGTTTGAGTGTATTCACATCATCAATCGAAAGCTTGACTGTAATAAGAACACCTGTATCAGCTGGTGTAGGTACTCCACTCTGTAATGTGTATGTTGAAGGACTCGTTGAAAATGATTGGTTGGCCACATTCTGAAGTGTGAACTGATTGACAGCCAAAGTTGTGACATCAACAGCCTCGCTAAATTCCAAGTACAGGAGACCTGAGTCAATGCTCAAGTTCCAAGCACGTAGCTCAGGTGGTGTTTTGTCCTTGATGTACACACTTGCTTGCTTGGCTTGTTCTGGAGTAATTGTCAAAACTGGGAGGGAGAACACGTCTTGAATAGTTCGTGCAGTTAGGCTTAAGAATGTGTCACTGATAGAAGTGGCCATTGGTCGTTCCTTCAATGCATTGAGGTTGGTAGGTGTCAGCGATGCAACGATCACATAGCCATGCGGTGAGCTGGTTGATCCACCAGATAGAAGATATGTCTCATTAGAAAGAAGTGTTCTTGCCTGCTGGCGTTGGATTGTGATAAACGTAGGATTGAACGTAGTTGGTGACACAACATCATTGAAGGTCAATGACAATTCACCAGTGTTCATGTCTAGTGAGAAGGCTGTCATCTGTGGGATGGTTTGGTCGCTTTGGAAGGTATCAACAAGGAGAGCTCCAGTCGAAAACACAGGGTTGACTGGGTTAGAGGCCATGTCCAACACAGCACTTTGTGAAATGAACAAATAGGTATCACTCTTTTTGGTTGCAAGTGTTAGCTCAAGCTTGATGTCTCGTACATCAGTATCAAGCAGAGACAAACGAACCTCTGTCTTCTCTGGTAAAGTATTTGTGTAAGTGACACCCTTGCCACCCTTCAAGGTCAGGTTAGTGCCACCAGCCTTCTGGGACTGCAAAGTAAAGAGAGTGTAGTTCACGGATGAAAGAAGCACAGGCTCTGAAAGTGAAACAATCAGAGCTCCCTCATCCATGTCTAGTTCACTGAACCCAGTCAAAGTTGGTGGTTTACTGTCCTTGACATAGCCTGTAGCTTGCAAAGCTGTGGTGTCCGTTCTTGGTTGGACAGTGTTGGCAGGATTGGCTGTGTCGGTGATGAGACTGCTGCCGAAACTGATGTAGGTGTCAGCGATGGAATTGGCCAGATTTTCAGCTGCTTGTAGAGCCAGAACATCAGCACTGCGCAGGCTGAAGGTGATAACAGTGGAGGTGACAGACGTCACTGGCGTTCCTCCGTTCAGCTGAACGATACGCCCAGTGGTGCTGTTTGAATCCTGGAAAGTTAATAGCTCTGCATGAAGAGTTGCCACTAATACAGCCTCATTAAATGTCAGTGAGACTCTCTCAACTGTAAGATCAAGTGTGAAGCCAATGAGCTGTGGGCTAGTCTGATCTGGAATGATCAACTGAACATGGCGGGTTGAGTCAAGCTGAGCACGAACAGCAGCGACAATCGAATTGCCTGCCATGTCTTTGACCATGCTGCTATCATAGAAGATCCAGCAACTCAGAGTTGTCTGGCAAAGAGAGCTGATGTTCTTCACTGAGTCCAAATCAGTGTCTGTGAGTTGCAGCTCAAGCTCTGCACTGTTGACCAAAGAGACCAAAGCACCACCAGTGAGTTTCACTGAGTAGAAAGGTTGTTGACTGGTTGTGAAGATGCTGTCCAGAGACAGGGCAAGAGGGTTGAAGCTGCTTGCATTGACGGTCTCACTGAACCTGATAACCAGGCGACCACTGTCCTTATCCAAAGATACAAACTGCTCCCGTGAAGGTTTCTTTGTGTCAGGTGTGAAGTTTCCTGCCAGCAGTGCAGCACTTGAGGAATAGCTGTTGACAGGGTTGCCAACCATGTCCTGGATGGTTGTGTTGGGGAATGAGAGATAGCAAGTCATTCGCGTGCGGCAGACAGCCAGCTTGTAGATCTCATCTTGGTCAGCTCGTGTGAAAACAACCTTCACTGTGTGAGTATTGACACTCAGAGGAGAGGCCAAGCCACGAAGTGTGAATGATGATGTTGGTGTGCTCATGTGATTTTGAAGGGTCAGCTGACTGACATTCAATGTGGACACATTGACAGTTTCACTGAAGTGCAAAGTCAGCGATCCATCATGAATGTCAACATCTACTGATTCAACAACAGCATCAGTTGTGTCTGAAGTAAAGGTGGAAACTTGCTTGTCTGTTACCGGTGCAAAAGCAACTCCTGACATGTCAGACACTAGCGAGCTCGGAGCAGTGAGGAAGGTTGAGGATTTTGATATTGCCAGTTGAGGCAAAACCTTGATTGCGTTTTGATCATTACGAGGCAATGTGAGGATGATGGTTGTGGTATTCTGAAGTGAGTATGTTGCACTGGAGAGGACAAAAGATGATGGCAAACCAGAGGTGTCACTCTCCAGTCTCAGCTTGGTAACATCTAGAGATGGTACATTCACTGTCTCACTGAACGTCAGGGTCATCTCACCACTGTTCATGTCCAGACTGAAGTTGAGAAGAGATGGTGGTGAAGCATCTTGTGTGTAGGTTTGCACTGCCTGCACGGTAGCTACAATGTCCAGAGAGGCCATGTCTCGTAAAGCAGCAGAGTGCAATGACAGTAGTGTGTCTGATGCACTTGTTGCAAGGTCTGTAATTGATACCAGTGTATCAAAATCAGATTTGCCTATGTTGATGGTAAGAATAGCTTGATCGCCATGACTGATGCCACTAGCCGATGTCAATGTGAAAGTCGAAGCATTTCCAAAGTTGTTGTCCTGCAAGCGAACACGTCCAACATGAAGGGTGGACACATCCATCGCCTCACTGAATGTGAGTATGAGCTGTCGAGCATCAAGATTGAGAGTGAAGTTTACAAGAGTTGGTAATGTGGTGTCTGGCGTGAAGACACGTACAACTTGAGTAGCAACAGCGATGGTGTTAGATGCCATGTCTTGTACTGAGTTCACATCCAGGTGAATGAATGTGTTGAAGCTTGAAGTTGCCAGTGATGTGCGTACCTTAAGAGCATCCAGATCAGCCTGTGACAAAGATAGATTGAGTGTCAGGTCATTAATCTGAATGACAGAACTACTCCCCGTGAGCCGATAGCTTGAGCCTGGAGAAGATGAGCTGTTCTGAATGGTGATGCCACTAATGTTGAGAGATGGTGCATGCACCACCTCTGAGAATGATAAAACAACAACCCCATTGTCCATGTCCAGATCAAAAGCTGTAAACAGGGGCGGTGTCACATCCGGCAAGAATGCTGCTGATGTCTTGTTGAATACAGAAAGAACTCGGTTCCCACTCATGTCTGCCATGAAACTGCTGGTCAGGTTCAAAGCCGTTGTCTCTTGGCTGGTTGCTAATCTAGACAGGCGCTGAATGGCGTTCAGGTCAGCCTTACTAAGCCTAAGCTGGACAACAGCAGCATTTGGTGTCAGAATGGTTTTATCATGAAGCTGATATGACTCACCAGATGGTGAGAGAAGAGTGAGAGCTCTAACATCAATGCCGCTGACAAGGGCAACCTCATTAAACGTCAAGTTGAGAAGCCCACTATCAGCGTCAAGAGCAAACGATTGAAGTGTTGGTGCTGTGGTATCTGGAGTGAACATAGCTGCTTGCTGCCCTGCAGTCAAAGGAACTTCTACTGATGGCTGTCTGTTCATGTCCAAAATTGCATTGGCAGCTAGAGCGAGGAAGGTTGTCTGTTGTGACACAGCCAACACAGGAAGGGCCTGTAGTGAGTACAGGTCAGTTGACGTGAGTTTCACTGTTGCTACAGTGCTGTTTATGTTGGCTAGGTTAGCTGAGGTCAGAGTAAAGAATGACGTACCTGCAGCTGATTGATCTGGTCGATCCTGAATTGTGATATAAGAAACATTGAGAGTCTGTGTAGATATGGTCTCGGAAAATGTCAGGTACAGATGTCCGCTATCCATATCTAGGTGGTAGCTGTCCAGCTGCGGTTGGACTCGGTCACTGACAATTCTTACTGACCTACCTGTGGTGGAACTTAGCGCTGGTGCAGGGTTTCCAGCAAGATCCAGGACAACAGATTGCGCAAAGCTGATGAATGTGTCTGCACTGCTTGTTCCAAGGACAGCAGCTTGCTTCAACTTGTCAAGATCACTCTTGGTGAGTGTAATGATGACAGTCTTGCCGTCAACAGTCTGATGTACAACGCCACCAGTGAGGTTCAGAGTAGATGTCGCCTGGTTCAGGTTTGGTCGATTTGCAAGAGTTATTGTACTAGGCTGTGTTGAGCTGGCAAGCAAAGTGTCACTAAAGCTGATGCTCAGTGTGCCTCCATTCAAGTCTAGTTCAGCTGAAGTGAATAATGGTGGTGTAGTGTCAGCAACAAACTTTGACACTTGGAGAGCTTTACCATCCGTGATTGCAAGCACGTCACGGCTTCCAGGACCGTCAACAGCAGTTGCTCGCATGACAAGGTATGTGGAGTTTTCCGATGTTGCCAGGCCTTTCACTGACTTCAGGCCATAGAGATCAAGAGGGTTGAGGAGAAGATCAATTGTGTAGCCATTTGGGCTGACAGTCATGTTTGTGAGAGTTGTGACATCAAATGTCACACCAGGTGTGGCCTGTGCAGCGTCTTGGAAGCGGAATGCGCTAGCATCAATGGTGCTGGTGATGACTACATCACTGAAGGTGAGGTTAAGCCAGCCAAGCTGCATGTCGACAGTGTAGGAGGTCAACTGAGCACGTGTAGCATCAGCAGTGTACAAAGTTGGGCGGAAACAAGCAACTGGATGCATCCAAACACCAGCTGTGTCCTGAACAGTTTGAGCTGCAACTTGAAGGTAGCTGTTGTCCAGTGAAGTTGCAAAGGCTGTATCTTGTTTTAGCTGGACGATGTCTTTCTGTGTCAGCTGAATGACAACGGATTGAACACCGTTGGCAGGTGAGCCAACCAAAGAGCCTCCTGTCAGAACATAGGAGAATGCAGTACTGCAGTTGGGCTTCAAGCTGAACTGAGTCAAATCAAATGGTGTTGTACGTATGGGTTCACTAAATGTAATCACCAGCTGATCCTTATCCATGTTGAGACTGAAGCTCAGAATAGTTGGTGGTTGGGTATCATTTGTCAGTGTGGTGACCTGCATGGCGTTGTCTGCTGAGACAGCAGAGCTGAGGCGAGCTGTGAAAGCCATGTCAGAAACAACGCCTTCACCAAGAGAGAGGAAGGTGGTGGAACGTGCTGTTCCAATTGAAGTTGCCTTGATAGCCTGAATGTCAGCAGAGGTCAAACTGACATTAATCACAAGACCATTAGGAGAGGTAGTCAGGCCACCTGTCAGCGTATACTTCTTGGTGGCATTAACAGCTGCATTCAAGAGAGTGATACCTGTGGTGTTCAGTGAAGATGCACGCACTGGCTCTGTCCAGGAAAGAAGGAGGAAGCTTGCATCAATGTCAAGGTCAAAAAGTACAAGTTCTGGTGGTACAATATCATTGATCAAGGTGCCAACAATCTGCCCTGGTAAGCCAGGCAGCACAGCTTGGAAGGCATTGCCATGCATGTCACGCACAAGACTAGACAGGGCTGTGAAGTAGCAATTGCCTCTATGTGAGCACAAGGTGGCCATGTTCTTAAGAGCCACAAGATCAGTGGTGGTGAGATTGAAAACAATGTCTGTGCTGTCAGTCGCAGTTACCCGCTGACCACCAGTTAGGCGGTATGTCTGCAGAGGGTTCTCAAACATTGACTGAAGACTGATGGCTTGAGGAGTGAAAGTACTCACTTGCACTGTTTCTGAGAAGGAGAGGAACAGCTGCCCAGTGACAAGGTTGATTTTTGTGAAAGCCACCAATTGTGGTTTAGTTGTGTCGTTGGTGTATTCAGTCACACCCAGGGCGTTGTTGGCAGACAGAGCAACAACAGCCTGCTGTACCATGTCAAGGATAGTAGTGTTTGAGAACGACAGGAAGCATGAAGAAGTGCTGTCGCATACAGTGAGACCCTTGATTGCATTTTGATCAGCTGCACTGAGGGTGATAGTGACAACGCTGGAGTCACCGTGCCTGACGGAGCTTGTGTTTGACAAAGCGAAAGTAACACTTGGTGAAGTTTTGCTGTTTTGAAGCAGAATCTCAGTAATGCGCAGTGAAGACACGTTGACAGTTTCAGAAAATGAAACAACTAATTCCCCACTGTTCTGATCAAAGTTGAAGCCCGTGACAGTAGGCCGACTCACATCGGGTGTATACTTACTCACCGGCAATGCACTGCCAGCCAGGATGTCTGTCAAGAAATTGCCTGCCATGTCCTTGAGAGCTGCTGATGCAGCCACTAGATGAGTAGAGTTGCTGTCAATGGCGAGCGAAACCATCTGCTTGAGGGCATTTGCATCAGTGTTGGTAATCTGAGAGATAAAAAAAACAAGTGGATTTAGACTGCTTAAAACACATAAACCCATCTCCTAGAAAAGAGCAAAGAGTTATGCTCGCAAAGCAGAAAACAGTATTTTCCTGAAGGAAACACGGAAGAGGCAGGGCACAGCCAAAGAAAAGAGCATGAAATTTTCATTGTCAAATGATGGATATTGAAGGTAGTGTGTGATTTGTAGCCAATGAAAATTTAAACTTCTCTTGACGTCCTTACCTGGAACACCAGACTGGTATTGTCACTAGCTGATTGCAGGTTGCCACCAGTCAGCTGATAGAGCTGCCCGCCAGTAGCTAACTCCTGAATAGATAGGTGTGAGGCGGCCAATGTGCTTACATCAACAGTCTCATCGAAGAACAGAATGGCAAGATGCCTGTTCAAGTCCAACTCCCAGGTGAGTAGACGAGGCCTTACAGAGTCACGGATGTATGTTGAAACTTGTACAGCCTGTTGTGCTAAAATTGCATCCCCTTGGTTACCAGCAATGTCAAGGAGGTAGCCACGCTGAGCAGACAAGAAAGTGTCCTGTGCTGATGTGGCCAAGGTGCTTGCAGCCTTGAGTGCATCCTGGTCCTTCTTATCCAAGTTGTATGTCACGGTGTCTGACACAACACTAAAGTTTGTTGTTGGAGAGAGTGTGAGCAAGATAGCAGCTGACGTACTTCTACTCTGAATGGTAACTGAATATGGTTTGACTGTGCTTGTTTGAACTGCCTCGTTCATTGTCAAGATGAGCTGTGCAGTGTTCAAGTCGAGTGTGTAGCGGCTAATAGCTGGAGGAATGAGATCAGCTGTGTCACTGCTCGCTTGGAAGCCAGCAGAGACTGGGACTTCAACTGCACGGTTCTTGAATGCATCAAGGACTGTTCCAGTAGAGAATGACAGGAATGAAGATGCTACAGTCTGGCCAAGAGGAGGCAAATCACGAATTGCAGTTAAATCAGCAGAGTCCACAATGAGTTCCAGGATGGTTTCTGAAATCTGAGTGGCCTTACCAGCGCTAGTGAGCTGGTGGTTGTGAGATTGGTTACTGCTGTTTGAAACTGGCTGGAGAGTGACTTGACGGCCTTGGAAGGTTGTCGCATTAACATACTCAGAGAACGTCAGGACCAGAATTAGTGGTGGAACTGGAGTGGCACCATTCATCTTCAGGCTGAAACCACTGATCTTTGGTGGTGTGGAGTCAATCCGGAAATCTGCAGCAGCAACTGCTGATTCATTACCAACAGGCTGAGCTGAATTTCCTGCCATGTCATCTATCAGACTGGAATCAAAAGACAAATGTGTAGTAGCTCTGTCAATTGCCAGATCACCCAGAGATTTGATGAAGTCCAGGTCCTCTGCAAGCAGTGTAAATTTGACCTTGTCACCATTCACAGATGTGGTTGTGCCACCTGTTAATTCCTTGCTAGAACCAGCAAAGACCGAGGAGTTTGCCTGCAGAGTAATTGAGCTTGGCACAAATGAACTGACTTGTACAGATTCGCTGAAACTCAACTCTATGAACTCCTGGTCCATATTGATGACAAAACTTAGAAGGTGCGGTGCAACCGTGTCTGGGATATGTGTAGCTGCCTGGAGGCTGCTGTTGAGGAATATTGGGACAACTCTGTTGGAGCTCATGTCACTCACAAGGCGAGATGTTATCGAGATGAAACTGTTACTTTGCGAAGTCCCAAGATTTGTGTCAACCTTGATGTCGTTAATGTCTTGTTTGGCAAGAGTCAGAGTGATGATTGGGGTGTTAATTGGAGGCAAGGTGCCACCTCGTAGCTTTAAAGAGGTGAACGACACACCAACGCCATTTGACTTCAGAGTCAACTGGGTTGGATCAAATGAGCTCGCATTTACTGTTTCGGTGAAAGTAAGTAAAAGCTGAGAGAGACCTGGTTTAAAAGCAAAGTTCACAAGCTGAGGCACAGTGGTGTCACTGAAGATACGGCTTGCACGAACTGCGTTGTTGTCAGTCACACCATCTATGGCGTTTCCACTCATGTCAGTGATGGCACTAGAGCCGATCACAATAAACGTGTCTGCTGTGCTTGTCCCAAGATCAGGGAGTGCTTTAATCGCGTTCAGGTCGGTTGTAAGCAGCGTGATGTCAACCACTGTGCTGTTAGCTGTCGAGCGAACACCACCACTAAGTTTGTGGCGCTTAGCAAATTGATCAGCACTGTTCAGAATCATTAGCTTGGTGGCATCCAAGGAGAGAGAATGTACCGTCTCACTGAAAGTAATCACAAGCTGGCCGTTGTTCAGATCAAGAGTGAAGGCATCCAGTGTCGGTCTGCCAGTATCCGGTAAGTGATCAGACACAAGAAGAGCGTTGGTGTTTTGAATCTCAACCAGTTTATTTCCTTGCATGTCAAGAATAGCGTCAGCAGTAACTGACATAAAGGTGTTGTTCTCAGTTGTGGCAAGACCAATCAACCTTTTGAGACCGTCGAGATCCTTCTTGGTCAACGTCAAGTCAAACTTTATAGCGAAGGTAGACAGAGATGGACTACCACCAGTTAATACTAAGCGATCCGTTCCAACAGAGGATGCATCTTTGTTATTTTGTAGGGTGATCTGATTGCTTTGCAGTGATGTAATGTTGACAACCTCATCAAA
>JAOWAW010000022.1:707-16813 GCA_028565695.1 Nicola tetela | reverse complement strand
GTCTCTGTCTCTTTCACTCTCCGTTTATCTATCTTTCTCTTTCTCTATTTCCATGTAGCTAAGTCTCTCTCTCTCTCCCTCTCTCTCTCTCTCTCTCTCTCTCTCTACTGTTCTCTTTCTTTCTCCTATACTTCCTATCTATCGCCGTCTATCTATAGTAGGTTCTCCAGGCTTTGAGTAAACTATCATGTGTCTGTTGAGTCATCTACTTTAAATAAAAGCCACAACAGCAACAACAACAACAACTACTACTACTACTACTACTACTACTACTACTACTACTACTACTACTACTACTACTACTATGAGTGCGAGCGGTCGACTGGTCGGGAACATATCAAAATGATGATAGGACCGCTTTTCTGGCAATGAAAAGCGGGCTGGCGCATGTGCACTCCTGACTTTGCCGGCACGTCCCCTGGCCTGCTGCTTCAAGTTGTCCTATTGTAACTCAGGCTATTGTTCTGGGGATCTTTCCCCTGCAGCGGTTTTCACGCCTCCGTTATGCTCACATAAAACCATCGTGGTAACTGGAAGCAAAGCTGCTGGACACTGTTGCTCCGTGCATAAGTCACAAAGTTTGACTGAAACTCTGACTCGCTTTCAACTGAGCTTTAAAACACTTCATCACGTTCTCTGAATAAGTTCTGCTCAGTTCTTTCGCCTTTGAAATATTTCCAAAAAAAATCACCATAGAGCACTATGTTGTCTCATGAGCACTAAAACGAGCAGCAAATGCTGATAAATAGGGGGTACGACCAAAGCACTATTTGCTATACTAAAATGATCACAAAGTACCCAAGCCTATATACGACGGCTGCCGCAGCCGCATGGGGCTATTTGTGAGCCACGCATGCGAAGACTGGCGTAAAAACTGCGAAAACGGAAACTGCTTATAAGTAGGAGCTTCAAAACTGCAAGGAACTATTCAACATAAGGAACTATGCAAAATGTAATTTTAATATATTTTTACTATGTGGTATGTCTGGAGCGCAGTTTATCAAAGATCAAGGAGTACATCCTATCTTTCCTTGGTCACCAGTTTCCTCTCAAACGTTGGTCATGTCGCGGGGAAAACTATTTCCCTGAAACGCGCTCTTAATTAAGTGATAGTTTACGTTCAACCTGCAGAGGAGGCGCTGTAGTTACGTGATAAGCAACCGCTCCTGCGGCCACAGAACCGTGCGAACACTGAGTATGCGGGAAAGGGAACTTCATAATTAGACATATAGCAACCGTAGATAATTGACATTTATCAAACATGTATTGTTACCTTTTTTGTATTAATTCTGCGGGGTGACGGCATCGCTTCTAATGGCAGAGATGTGTAGCATACACTGGGGAGTGCAGTTTGAAGTGTTTGAAAACGTTCTGTATCCATGCGCAAGGATAGCATGGAAGATTCTATAGCTTGGAGCATCATCAATCCAACGCTGACTAATCAAGTGGCGGGAATATTCTGCTTATGCCGTTTTCCGGGAAGCCATCGCATAAGAAATTTTGTTTTTAGTTCTGTTTCTCCACGTGCTGGCTCTGCTGACTGTCGTGATCATGAATCGCTGCTATCTAATACAGAGAATTAAAGCCCTCTCTGTGTTAGCAGGTATTCGACAATGAACGACAGCCTTTTACGAGCGTAACAACGGTCCGAAATATCATCGCGTGATTTTCGAAATGGCGATATGTGTGTGCGTGCGTGCGTGTGTGCGTGTGTGCGTGTGCGCTGTTAGCTCAGGTGCAGAAGCGTGTGTATGAATGCAACATTTGTATAGATGTCACTGACAACAGTTATACTTACTCTTGACGGAGATATACACCTGTATTTATTTCGTAGCTGTAGCCACGCTCTTATGGTCAGGAGACGGCGGGAGGAATTTTGCGGATTCAAAGATCGGAGTGTAAACGTCAGCTTTGTGTAGGCGGCTTTGAGCGGACACGACCAGTATCATGACTGCGTGTAAAGTATCGCGCGATTGTATCGAACTAATGCTGCGTTGAGTTAATGTAATCAGGGTAATTTTTGTGCTGGGAAACTGTCCTCGTCAACGGCATTGTGGGCATTCAATTGAGAACGGGAATTTCTCCGTTGGTGATGGTGGACTGACGGTTTGCGTTTGAACGCTGTTTTCCTGCGCTGCCCTGCTACCCGAAGGGAAACCGCAACTCGTGAGTCAGGCATATGGCGCGAAGTATGTCCTGCTATGGGACGTTTGTGAATCCGCCTTTGCGGATAGCTACGAACACTCGACTCCACCCCGATGTTGCTTGGTGGCCATAATTTCCTCATGCAGTATTCCTTGGGTATGCAAATGAGAGAAACTGGGATAGTCGCTCCATCTCTCGGCGGCCCAGAGGCCTAGGTAGCAGCTGCAGTAAAGTGAGGGATAAAAGAACGTGAAATTTAAGAGCGGCTTGCCAAAATTTGGCATGAGAACGTCAGAATCTTCATGCTGGAATTTCTACGTTAAGAACAGACAGATTTGTTGCATTACAATACTGGATCGCTATGAGAGGCTACAGACAGCTCAACAGACAGTTATTCAACTATTTGGGCCTCTACATGGATAGTCATCTTTTAGTTCGGTAATGGGACATTGTGCACGCACTCTCTCGTGATCATTGTGCTCGTCATACGTTTGTAGATACGCTACCACGCATTTCCTATGTGTACATGGGCTGCTGTACTATATACGTAAATACGTAGGCTTACACGTAGACTGTATTCAGTTCAGGTATTGCAACACGCGGATTCACAACGATTGCTATATTGCCGACTTTGTTTTAGAGCGTAACACAAGAACGTCAGGTTATTTTTGAGAAAGCCCTTGCTGGTTAAGAACGTTTCTACGCTAGACGTCTACCCACGTTCGTTTATTCCCAACTTTACATTATGCCGATATCCTGATAAACTAGATTCGGTGGTATCTGTAACATGTCTCAGCAAGACTTAAGAATGGCCCCTGTCTCGAGATTCCATTCTACGCTCGTGAACGTTGTAATTGAAGAATAATGTGACACTATCCATGCAGGCGCCGCCCGGAGTCTTTTAATTTGGTCATTCCAAACTGTGGCATGCGCGCAATGGCAGGTGACAAACTTCATTCTCGACTTTCCTTTGCAGCTCAGCTCCGGAATCGTTTCAAGGCGTTCACTCCGTATGCGAGCAAACTAGAGTGAATCTTTACAGAGGACAATCAAGGTAGATTTTCCCGTGTACAGTCGGTATCCCAGAGCCTAGAGAAATCAGCTCACGGAAACGGATGAAAAAGGCACAGTTATGTGCTATCTGCACAACAAACGGCCGGCCTTCTCGGAAGAGGGAAAAGCAGTGAAAACAGAGCGAGACAGAGCGTGCGAGTATTGCCCCGGTCGCTTAATTGGAAGACTAATTCACGCATTTCACAACTTCATGATACAAGGAAACAGGGCTAATCATGAGATGCGGAAAAGAAGGGAAGAGCAATTTACAGGAAAGCTATCCGCGAAAAGGACCAGTATCTCACCTGGTAGCGCGATTGCCAGCCACAATAAAGGAAGACATGAAGGAAACTGACATGAGCCCGTAGAGCCTATAATATTGTTCGTGACTGCGAGATATTCCAGCGAGCCAAGGCAGGAGAAGTCATGAGACCTCTTACCCTCATGGTAGCTGTGGCACGATTCTGACAGAGCTTTAGTATTCAGGGGTGAAATAGTCTCGATGGATCCTAAACCCGCATGAAACAGCTAGCAATTTCTCAGTCGTCCACTTCAAATGTTCCTAGGTAAGTGTGAAAGGGCGTTTCAAGACACGACCTTCTATGAGCAACCGCCACTGTCATCGAGCCTGGAGATTTCCCGATTGTGGGGGTGTAAGAACCGCAGGCGGTTCCCAAGCTCAATGGCGTCAATATAAACTGTTGCATGTTACCGCGTCTACGCGTGTACCTCACCTTTAAGATGTGTAACTGCAGGTGTGCAGAATTGTATATATTTTATTCCCTGGCGCACGTGTAATCCCGAGCTACACGTCTGAGCAAGCTGTCTGGGAAGCGGAGGCGAGCCGCCCACTTGCTGACCACAAAATCGCCAAAAGCTCACCGAGGACACTAGCTTAACTCGAATGCTGACGGCTGCGGTGACCTGGAAGATCTCTGGCGCCGCGGCGCCATGGCGCTGCAACGCTTAGTTTCTTGTTGGAGCATAGACTCGGGGCTGCAAGGGAAGTTGTAAAACCGCCTTTGAGTTTTACGTAATTAATGCCTTGCTTATCGGAGAGCGAAGACGTCGAGAAGGAAATAAAGGAAAGATGGAGGAGATATCACTCAGCAGTAAGCCTCCTGCAACAAATTATTACGTGGATCACACCAAGCAAGGAGCTCATTTCTTGGTGAGAAGGGCTAAAGTAAGGAAGGAACAAAATGCCTTTGAGTGAGGAAAAAGAAGGACTACCGCTCACCGGCAATCACCACTCATTCCCGTTTCGCCGGCGAACGACACAGGTGGATTTCAACCACAAAAGACAGCTTCCCGGCTGTCCATGTTGCGGGTTACCGACAGCGGCTTGCAGGAACAGACCCGGCACCAGGCGTCGAAGACCATGTGCGGAAGTCATCACCGAATGGCAACCCCCGTCACCACCGACACCTCCCCGATCCCGACCTTCTCCAAACCTCTGTCAAACAACCAACGATTACCTGACGCCTCATGCTCCTGCTCCTCCAAGTTCCCTGACGGCCCGCCGTATTCGCGTGGAGAAGGAGGTCGCACAGTTGTGCGGAAAAGCCTACTACTGGCCGAACATCAGCCGCTGCAAAGCTGAAGCGCTACTGGATGACAAAGCTGAGGGCTCATACCTTGTCCGTCAATCGACTACTGTACCAAATGCCGACTTTGTCCTTTCATTGAAAACAGCGAAGGGATTGACACACCTCTTGATTCGATGGGGAGAAGGAGGTTATGCGCTTGACGTCGGCCGGCTCACCCTGGCGAAGAGGACTGTTGCAGAGTTCATCGAGGCGCTAACAGCCTTGCCTGATGGCCCGGAGGACGTACGACTACTGTCGTCTCCTGCTGAAGGCTACGTCAAGATCATTTTCCGTAGACCCGTCGTGCGCGTTCCGTCACTGGAGCAGTTGTGTCGCGCTGTCATCCGACCTCGCCTGTCGAGAAAATCGGACGCGTTAAAGCTGCCACTGACGCGAGATGTGAGAAGCTACCTACTGGAGGAGGTTAAATGCGCCACATAAGTGCAGCAGCGATCGTCCTTGTTCGACAGCTGTTGAGATATTTTCATCTTCTGATTGTGAAGAGTCGCTTAGAGGCTCCGGTAACGACCAGTACCAGGCGTAGAGCTCACGGGCCATAGACCGTCGTATCCCAACCATGGACAATTTCGAATGTTGTAAACGATCATGTCAGTATATTCGTATGTCCTATTCGCAGAGCAAAACTCAGCAAATCTATAATTCACGCAAAACCTACATCGTCTACAGTTTAATTATTATCATCTTCTTATACATTCTTGCTCTTCTTTCCACGTCCACTTTCCTTCGCAACTGTTTCTGCTGCAATATGTGAACATTTACCATGATTGTTTGCGTGGTCTCTGTTCGTTGACATATGCTTTCCGGGGATTTCACATTGTAAATTATTTCAGTACAAATATATCTTTTTTCCCTTCAACGCACGAACAGTTGTGGAGTGGAGGTCAGTAACTAAGCATACTACACCAAGATAGCGTTACGATGAATAATGCGTGAAAATTTCAATTCTAATCAGGGGTCTTTGTGTTCAACGATGGACGAAAACTAATGAAGTGACACTCCTTTACTCCTATACTCCTATACTCTTTACCCTCTTCCTTTCTTTTCCGATTTTGTTCGTTTAAATTTTATCTTGTTTTATTTTATCCAGCATCTACCCTTTAATGGCACCCTCCCCCTCTGTAATCTATTAGTGCAAGTCCTCTCTTATTGGCATAAAATTGCCATCAGTGAGAAATAAAGGAATAAGGAATAGGGAATAAGGTGTACCAAAACTTAAAGTCTACTGCTAAGACATCTGCCACTCTAAAATCTTCCCTTGTTTCTGAAGCTCCTCTTTCTATATACATGTAGCTAATATTATCGCTACGTCATAACAAAAAGGCTCGTTAAAAAAACTAAGCAACAATCGTCTCACGTTCTAGATCTACCACGACAAAGTACATCTTAGTACCTGGCGCGGGAAGCCATCCCGAGCTTGGATTGCTGCAGCCGGAGGGCCATGCTAGTGAGGAAAGCGGAGTTGACTGATGTGGTTGACGGGGGTGCTCAGTAGCTCAGTGGTTAGAGCATTGGAGCGCAAATCCAAGGCCGTGGGTTCGAGTTCCACCTGAGACCGTTGAATTTTTCTTCGTTCTTTCTCGCCAGCCGGTATCCAATGGTTTCTCTCATTCTAATTCTTCTTCTTCCCGGCGTTATCTCCTTCTTAAGTACATCTTATTCTTGACAACCTCTTCTCGACACCCTCTTCTTGTTCAACGCTCTTTCTTAAAGATTTTCCATCTCGACAGAACAGATTCTGACTGGAGGTACATTTTTCCTCCAATCTCTTCGCGGTATGATGTCCTCTGTCCTATATAGCTACGCTCCCACATTGACCGCTTACCCTCACTCTCCGCCTTGAAACGTATAAGCGAACGCTCTTTGACCTCATATGCATGGCCCCATTGCTAGTAACAACTACGCCGAAACACTACACCGTATCCTAAATAATTTCTCTAATTTTCTCGCTCTACCAAGGACGATGCACTTCGCGACATGACACTGCTCTCAGTTACCCTTTTCTTTCCCTTGGCGGCTCTGCTTATTCTAAGACCGACAGCTCCCTCAACTTCTTGCTGACAATTCCAACGTTTTTTTTATCACTTGACTCAATAATGCCCCCTGACAAACCCCTTCCCTCATACGCGACATTCCTGACTCTCTTTTTTCACCTGGCTCAACAACCCACACTGAAAAACTATGCATCACTCACCGTCCTGACCTTGTTCTTATCTTTCACGACTGTAAACATGTTTTACTTGACCTGCATGGCAGTTCCTTTTGAAACCAACATCGACTCTATTCTTCCACTTAGCTTCTAATCTCCAAAGTGTCTTCGTTCTGACCCTCCTCTCCTAGGTATTCTCTGCAATACTCCATCTTTCGTTCTCAGTCGCTTTTGACCCTCCTTAGCTCAAACCTTCACTTCTGGTAATTTTTTCCTCCGGTTGAATTATTTCTTCTGTTTTTACGACAAGTTTCATTAGTTGCATCAGAGGCGCCGTCCTCTATTTCGTACTGCACTCCATTTAAGCTCTCCTTTCTACTGAGGTTCGTCTTCCCTCCTTTTTGACTTTATTGCAATAGTACAGCAGTCCTGACGACGAGCGAGTGGGTGAAGACGTATGCACGTGGAATTTTCATTCTCCTATCGGTATAGGTGATATTTTCAAGTGTACGCTCTGCACCTGTACTGAATACCTTGTAGATCATGTGCTTGCTTTCCCGCCTTTTCTGTTCGTTCTATCAGATCCGGTGGGCGTACGGAGAACTTTCTAATTTTTCTAATAAAGACTATCGCTATCAAACACTCCATTATGGAAAAATCAAACGGCAGTGTTTCTACTCCACGAGACTTTCCATCTCATCCCCTTCCTTCTCCTGCCATTTCTCTGTCAATGTAATAACCATCTTGAATAAAAGATATCAATTGCATTGACTGCAGTGTAACAGTTTGATGCCGCGCGAATAGTAGTGTGTCGTTCAAACTTTCCTTTTCAATCCACGTCCATCTCAAGGCCATTGCGGCGCTTTGCTAGCTCTTTCGTCTGTCACAATTGAATTCTAACTTTGCTTTCTTTATACTTTAGATACAACTCTAGTAGTTCATTAATTCCCTGCTTCTGTCGACTGTCACCTTTCATGGTGTAGTGAGTAACGAGTATTCGGATTGTCAAACAATTATATCTATACGCAATATGCTGCTGCCTGATCTTTAATTTTCTCGCTGTTTTCAAGCGATTTAACTGTATTCCTTCCTTCGCATACTCCGGGGATATAGTAATTTTTTCATGGCAAATTTTAGGTCCACGAGGTGACCAGTAACTAGACAGAAACGGCACCATACTGCAGCATACCCTTTAAGTCAGCAGCTTTGCTCCGAATAACAATATTTTATTCCAGGCGTGAATGACAAAGGATGCAATCAGCACTCCAATTAAAGAAAACAATTTATGATACAATCATGCTGCTTCTGTTAAATGACCACGAAGCCTGCAGACCACACACAAAAGGGCATTTAAATAATCTCGGAACTGTCCACGATATTTAACGTTCTTTTCAAGCGATGGAAGGAAGACGACAAGGAGAAGAAGCTGCTTAGCGAAGGACTTACAGAGAAAGAGAGAAAGAAAGAGAAAGAGGGAGGCAGACAGAGACTGAGGAGAGAGAGAGAGAGAGAGAGAGAAGTGGAGATGATTCTTCATATTCTCAAAAAAAAGGGAATTCACCACTGCTGGAGGTTGCCTGATAACAACAACTTATCTGAGAGAGCATTAATGCAAGCGTATAATATCAGATAACGTCTCCTGCAACGCATAGCAGCAATGGTGTGCAGTAAGAATTTGCAGTGTCTAAGATTCCCGCTTTAATAGACTGCTCCTGGTTTATAGCGAAGCTGGTTACATAGCCATTCTGATCAATTGTTGCCATGGCAGCCAGCTCAAGCGCTGCTATTAATTTTATTCTATTTCTAGGAAAGTCTTTCAAACGCTGCCAGAAACTGCCTGGGAAAAGCCATCAATCAAAGAAGTGACTGTGAATTGACTGAATTTCCATTTCTGAATTCGACTTTGTTATTAATGTCGTTATTCACCAGCGGCTGATCGGTTGCGGGCGGCTGGTCAACGACAGGCGCTCTCGGGTCAGGGATTTCGCCCAGTCGGAAGAGTTGCTTGAAGATTGGATAGCGATCGATGCAATGGAAATCCGGGGAACGCTGGTTGCGGAAGCGAGCGCCCACGGTCAGGCCTTTGATAATTTCGGAGGATGAGTACAGGCGTGCCCTCTGCAATTCACACAAAGAATTGAGGAATTCGAGAGTGGGCTCGATTTTCTACGTGTTGAATAAGCTCACACACAACTGCAAAGACCAAAGACGGCAACTTCAATTTGAATAAAGATGCACGTTTTTGCATAGAAGTGGGTAATAATTTGTCTATGCATGGCAGAAGCGTTCACCGCAAAGTCAAGCATGCGCAATTCAGTACTGAAGCTTATTACGCGATCCCCTATCTGTCTCAATAATCACTATGCATGTATATACTGAGATGAGTACTAGCAGTGAAACACTGCCTGCTGATTGTTGGTATAGGGAACGTTTTTCACTCTATCTGGGAAGCACGTGACTGTATACGGATGTCCGCCCTCCTCTTAGGTCACCTAGAGGTCGTGTAGAAAGCGAATGAGTCAAAAATGGCAGCCGGTTTGTTTAATTGTGATATAGCTTCAATCTGCAAGTAAGAAAAAAACTTGCGTTGCCGCATGTAGTTACTACCTATGAATGTCTTCGTTTAAGATCTTCAAGTTCGCCTTGGCAATTTCTCGACGTGCTTACCGACTCGTCCACAGGTATCCTCAGGAATGACGGTAAACCTGTGACGTTATCACACCGGTCATAACCTGGAAACAATCAGAATGTTCGTGAATAAGCTGCAAACTCAGGCTGTAGCACTTTTTTGTATGTAAAGTCTTCTCAGCACTTATGTAATATCGTTTTCAACCGTTTAGTCATAAAAATTTAAAGCATATACTGTCTGTGTGGTCGGTAAAGATTTAGCCTATGATAATATTATCAAGAACCCATGCTCCACTGAAAAGTCCTTTCACCGTGACTTAACGATGAATTTAACATTCTAACTGCGCGAGTATAATAGCAACATTGTATCACTTAACGGACACATTCAGCGCTACAACACGTACGCCTCGTCGTTAAAATACCATCCGGTAGTGACTGGCCAAAAGTGTTGGCATTTTTTCGCATTTCTTTTTGATTTCCCCCTTGGATGAGCGTTTTCGCATTTTAAGAGCCGATTTGCTCATTTTTGTGACTTTTCAGTGTTAATGATGGGTTTTCAGTCCGTGTGAATTTCTGCCAGACGCTCAGAAGTTCCGTCTTATCGTGATACCGATGATAACGCGCGTGCGTGCACACATTCTAGACTTTCCAAATAAGCTGTTGTTTCGCACGTTCTTCAACCTGGAAATGACCTGCTGAAAACGCTGCATATTGTGGCACAGGTTTAAATTTTACAAGCGTCTCTGGTGCGATTGCGCACTGCAAGTCGCTCGCCCATTCGATTCGGTGGCGCTTAATTGAAGAGACAAACAGGGACAAATGTTTAAGTGAGAGTTGTTAGGCCGCAACCCCTACGACAGTGTTGATTAAAGAGAGGTGTTTTTTTTTTCTTTTGCGAAATCGAGTGCACAAAACAGTAATGATCTGCACAGGTAGTAAACTTTAATGATATAAGAACACTTATAATGTACTTTCTTTTCGGTATGTTGAGGAAATGCGAAAAGCACTAACGGTAAGTGAAGATTTTACGCACGTTTGAAAATTTTTTGGCTTTTTATTGAGCATGGCGAAAACAATTTTTACCGGGCTAAAAAGTACGCACGTTTGGTCGGTGGCTACCATTGGCTTATTTTTAAAAGCGTAACAGAATGATCGGTACTGTTTTGACTACTTCGAGTATATTCGTAAGAATAACAAGCAAAACACAATGACAGCCAAATAAGTAGAGAGCTGAGACGTGAACGAGAGTGTTGCATGCGTATGTACGTGAAAAGCTGTATCAGGTGAAAGGTTACGCAAAATTGTACTTGGAACACGCAATCACCACAAGTACTCTTGTTGAAAAGAGATCATCGATATCTTGGTGTAGGGAAATAGCCCGTAGGCCTTAGAGAACAAATTATATGATTACCTTCTCCCCCGCTATGGTCGCACCCGAATGCACAGCCGCCCAGCATTTCTCCCTCAGGGAAGGTGAAGAAATAGCCGAACGGTCCTGGCGTTGAGTTCTCCACGTGCGTGCGATAGGACAGCGTCACTGAGACAGTTTCAGGATAGAATTTTTTCACGCGCTGACTGGGAAGCGAGTGGAGACGACCACAGAAACGCTCTTTCTCTGTGAATGTTCTATCGAAAAGAAGATAAAGAGGCAGAGAGAACCAGCAGTGAGAAGAAATAACCGACTACTTGTGAAAAGTTTGCTATTGGAGTGATCAATTGGAACATGGCAAGGCTTCAGTCCAGGCTAGCTCGAAATAGACATGAACACCACCGCTGGATGGGCGTTTAGCTGTCTGCTTGCATTTCCCCCTTTCATGTAATTATTTCGCTCCATTTACAGAGGTGCTGAGGTCGGAGGTACTATATCGCAAACACAAATGGCCAGCTGTCTGTATGCCTACTGCTATAGCGTGTAGCTCTGCAGACCGACCTTCCGGAAGCGTTTCTGGCGATGATGACTAGACGGCCGTCTCTCTTGCTGCAGCCGTGCTCGCCCGGGCCTCGCCTCGCCCAGTTCTTGTTGACGACAAACAGTCGCGCCGACAGCTGCTCGTCGCCGTCGACCGGCAGCCGAAAACGCCACTCGCAGCGCACGTGAGTAGTGTTCACCGGCTGGATGATCTGCGGGTACGTGGCATTCCTGCACAGAATAATGACAGCAACATGTCTCAGAGTTGACATGAGCTTAATAAACTCTAGATAGTCGAGGACATTGTTTAACATTCTCCTCTTGCCTAACTAAAACATTAGACCGGCATCAAAGTTTAAGTTAAAATGCCACTTCGGTCTTCCCACCTACCAGTCAATCCAGTGGAAGCGACTGTCCAGCCTATGTATATACGCTGGACTACGTATGTGTGTTAGACGTACTAGCCGGGTGACCGTCTTCAACTCGTCATACCGCAAGGGGACGGTGCGCCGAAAATATTGTCGTGATGATTTGGGCAGAAGTCGCCTGGGAGAGGAAAAAAAAGCAAGCATTTACTCGCTAAAATATCACAACGGGCTGTGCAGCTTAGCATGTGGCGAACATAACGGCTAAGCTACGCAAGGGCTCGTGGAAGTCTTAAAAAGAATCAACAGCGTTACTGGTTTATCCTTGGGTACTTCTGGGTACCTAAACGCAGAGGATTATTGCGAGAATTTCCCTACAGGGACATGACATGTAAGCTGCATAACTGCCTGCTCCTGGTATAGCTGAAGTCGGCGAGGAACCGCTTTGATGGTCACGCAACATCCGGAGGAGTGAATCAGGCGGAACCTCTCTGCATGAGAGCACACGCTTCGGCAGTACCTCTGTATGAGGTGACTCAATCTTCAGCGGAAGCATGATCACGGGGGACAATCAACGAAATTTCGCTGGCGGTAAAATTTGCATTGACAAAATTACCATTGAGCCGAGAGGAAAGCGAAGGTGTTTTGGGCAGCCCGGAACTAATGTCGAAATAACAGCGAATGGAAGCAGCGAAGTCATAAAATGGAGGAAGTTATTCTTCAAACGAGAAATTCAACTGTTGTGCTCCATCGTTCGTCGGTGAAATCTCGTATCGCTTACTTTTGAAAAAAAGAACTTCTGGTTTAATTTTTAGACTACTTAAACCTTTTGCGGCAATTTTTGAAACGGGGCTAAAATAAACGGATGCCATAGAGTAATCATTGTTACACACGACGCACTGTTTCTACTTGTTGTTAAAGCTGCAACATTCGCCATAGTTCCTCATACCCTCCTGAGCGATGCCCATAACTAAAACAGCAAAAACGTATAGCTCACGTGTTGATCTATATCCGAGTGCCGTGCGTGCCGGGACAGAGGCGGCATTTTTAACGCAAGAACGTCCCAAAATAAGCATCCTGGAGCTTATACACTGAATACACTACTGTATAGGGTTAAATAAGACTATCTGGTGTCAGAATGGGGAAAAACTGGGTGGTGCGGCTTATATATATTATATATATAATAATTATACTCCGACGTGGCGTATATCCCAACAACTACAGTAGTCGCTTCGAGTGTAACAAAGAAAAGTGACAGCTGCTTCGATATTAATTTTGGTCAAGTCACTTTGAATGTTTTATGTAACTTCTGAAAACGTTGCACAACGTTTTTGCTTACCCAAAGTATTTCATGTGAATCTTGTGGCACTGTAGCTTCTCCTTCCACGACAAGTCGTCCACGTTGCACTCACTGAGTATTCGCGTCCTGTGCTCCACATTGATGTCGACGTACTTCTCGCGGAACGAGTGGCAAGTGAGAAGGCTGTCGTTTGAAACGAATCAGACACGCACGTGAGGCCATTAAGCCACCATCTCCTTGGCATCTACTTTTGGCCCCTTGTGCACTTGGCACAAGTGCGCGCATACGCAGCAATTAGTATTTGTGAGCACGTCGAAAGGCTCAGATAAAGACCTCTATTTTCCAGAAAGGTAAATCACTTACCTGACATGTTGTCTGCTAACGGACTGAGAAATCGGCGCAGACGTCGTGCGATCCACGAGCCAGCACACGATAAGGGCTAGGCAGCCTTGGAAGGCAGCGGTCGGTCTTGGCAACATCATGGAGGACTGGAATAGGGCTTAGGTCAAGCGAGTATTGCCGGGATTGCGAGGTGCGAGGGACGAGTCAGTCTGAAAGTCACACAAGACTAGAATTAGATTTCAGACCTTGGCGCAGGCGATATTTATCCAAACGGTCAGTAGTGGGACCGCCAGGTCGATAATTAGCTCGAATAGTTTATATTTACGTGTACGTCACGTCCAGGATGGCGAAACCCGTTGAGATCGCCGCATTTGCGTGGGAGCTTGTCAGTATAATAACGACTTGTCTGGGCGATTGACATAGGCCGGCAAAACGAAGAGGAGCGGCCCTTACGCGGGAATTACCTTGTGGAAGAGTTTTCTTCCTCAAGCGCTGCAGAGCGAAGAAGGCCTTCTAAACGGTCTCGCCGCTGGCTATGCGAACGCCAGTCGGGGACAGCAAGTATTTGTCGGCTATCGAGCGTCAGGTCTGCATGGGCGAGACACGGCGGCTTGCGTCGTTTTGCCGCCGCTGTAATGTCTCATTATCAACGGTCCACCGAAATGGACTTCTTTCGTGCGATCGATACGACAAGGTCAGAACATCGGAAAATAAGGTGGAAACCGACTCTGCCAAGCGCCAGGGCCTTACTTTTCAAAGTTTCTTTCAGGACGAAGAACCAATCGTGTTACAAATGTCAGCTATGTTTGGCGGCCGAAAGAAGAGTAGTGTGTAGTTGCAGTGTCAACAGGCCGGTGTCCGGCTTTAAAAGTGCCGTCCACAAACATATCACTGCAGCCCGACGAGGCACCGTCAGGCTCCCGAGCAAAATCTTAACCTAAAGATGTACGTTGACAATGCCTTCTGCCTCTAGCAGGTTCTGTCGTCGAAGAGTCCTGTGAACAAGCGTAAAATTGAGATTTTGCGGCGTGTTAAATAGAAGCACTCATGTTCGTAAGATATCGCCTTGACTTGGCCAAACCGCTCTTCGTGCAGCTGTTCTAAAGTGCTCTATAGGGGAGCCTCGCAGCTGCACTAGCTACACAGAACACCCGGAGTGCAGATGATTGCTGTGTCCGTGAAATTGGTTACAAAAGTTACAGGCCGACCAATCAGGCGCAGCGCATGCACCGCCGCTGTTAAATTTTAACAGAGAGTCAGACACCAGTGGGTTGTGGTCGTGAGGTCCAAAACCTCTAGAAGAGAGTGGCAAATGATCAACCACTTGTTCTCAAGCAGAGCATCGTTCGCCAGCTTGGCCAAGTTCTTTGCCCTTGTACTTGTCAGCCCGCGCCTCTTTGCCTACCGGAAGGAATAGCCTTATGGAGAAGCATTCGGTCTTTCCGATAATGTCGAGCGTGCCTCGGGTAGGGTTCGTTGATATATGAAGCTTCCGATCTTTGCAAACGGACATTTACTAGACGCCCAAAGGGGGACTTTGAGAAAACGGCAAAGTCCATATGAAGGTATCTTCCCGGTTAAAGGACAGCGTCGGGTAGCCTTTGTGGGAGTCTTGTCAATCGGTCAGTGAACAAGCCTGTAGTTCCGCCCCGGTGAATACTGGGCTTTAGCGCCACCAGGCTTAGTCTGACGTCAACAGTAGGTCTGATGGTATCTTTGGCTCTTTAACTTGTTCGGTCATGCCCAGTCATAGGTGCGACCTGCTTCACCCAGACCTCTAGACGAAGTCTGGGCACACGTATCGTCTTCCCAGCAGGGGGTGCGAAGATTCGCACCTGAGGATCGCATGATCCTGAACATCGGAAATGAAAATGGAGCAGCTGTTCGCAGGAATGTGACGGCTGAAATACAGAGTGAACAACTGCGCACTGCTGTGAAGCTGTAACACATAGCTTATGATAGTGTCGACGGATAGTATGTTTGAGCGGTCGGTGTTTCCCAGGACTCACCTGCAGACTACATCCCTCCCTTCATCATGCACTGTCTTCGTCATTTGGCCACCGTCTCTAGATCTTGATCATGATATGTCTGTATGTATGGGTGTCTGTCCATCTGTTTGTCCATCCGTCTGTCTGTCTGTCTGTCTTTCTGTCTGTCTCTCTCTTTCTCTCTTTCTCTCTCTCTATCTTTCTCTATTTTCTCTGTCTATCTGTCTGTCTGTCCGTCTGTCTGTCTATCTGTCTGTCTCTGTCTCTGTCTGTCTGTCTCTCCGTCTCTGTCTCTCTGTCTGTCTGTCTGTCTGTCTCTCTCTCTCTCTCTCTCTAGGTCTCTCTCCGCGGATCTCTTTCCCTCTGTCGCTGTCTGTCTGTCTGTCTGTCTGTCTGTCTGTCTGTCTCTGCCATTCTCTCTTTCCTTCTGTCGTTCTCCCACTTTCTCTCCTTCTCTCTCTCTCTTTCTCTTTGTTTCTCAACGTTTCTTTCTCTATCGGTTTCCCAGTCCTCCTCCCCAGCATCAGTATCTGCTCAAAAACCAACTTCCAATCGTTTATGGCCATGGTGGCATGCGAACAAACGTCCACCAGTTAACCCCATCCAAACCAGGGTTATTG
>JAOWAW010000009.1:1004-16074 GCA_028565695.1 Nicola tetela | reverse complement strand
CTTAACAAAGAAATCTCCCCACTGCTTACTCCACTTCATCAAGCCCTCTCAAATGACGACATTTCTCCCTCCGACGTCGCAACATCCTTCTCAAATATCTTAACTTCCGTTTTAAAAACAAAACCAGAATTTCAATCACCCCCTCAAAACAATATATTCAGAGAACATCAAAACTTGCAAAAGAATTGAAAAAAGAAAAAAATTCTCCGTCGGAAAGCCTTTGCCCTGAATGCCAACACTTCTCTCCGCTCTGACTTTTATCGAATCCTAAATCTATACTGTCTCCTAAAAAAAGAAAAACGTTTAAAAAAGTCAGCTGCTTATGAACAAAAAATATACAAGAATGAATGATTTTTGGACTTTTTGCAGGAAATGCTGTTCCGGTACCCTTGCTTCTGACAATACTCAAAAACCGACCCCCATTATCCCTACTTTCTCGAAAGAAACCGCTGGCGCTTACTACACCGATACATATTCCAACTCACCTCTCCTTAACACTTCGAAACTTTCATGGATGCCCCCGATACCAGATATAAACACTCCCTTCGACCTCAGTCCAATCACCCCATCTGCCGTGAAAAAAATACTTAAGTCACGTAAAAACGATTCCTCTCCTGGCCCTGACTCTACATATTATGGATATCTTAAGAACCTTCCTTGCACCCACCACTTTTTAGCCACACTCTTCACCAAAATTCTCCTCTCTGGCACTGCACCTCTTTCCTGGTCCCTCTCAAACATTGCCCTTATTCACAAACGAAACTCCCCTTCAGACCCGACAAATTTCCGCATGATTGCCCTCTCCTCATGCGTTGGTAAAGCCTTCCACCTCATCCTTGCTGCTGGCTTTCAGTCCTTCCTCCTGCAAAACAAACTCATTGGCCCCACCCTACAAAAAGCATTCCTCACTGGCATAAATGGCTGCATTGAACACTGCTCTGTTACGAACTCCCTTCTATCCCACGCACGCTCCAACAAACACACCCTCCACAGCACCTGGCTTGACCTCGCTGATGCCTTTGGTTCTGTTTCCCATGACCTCATTTTCCACACCCTCTCTCGAAACCAATTCCCTCCTTCTATCCAAACCTATGTCAAATCTCTCTACTCCAGTCTATCTGCTTCCGTCAAATCCCCAAAGTGGTCATCCTCAAAATTCCCCATGTCACGCGGTGTTTTCCAAGGCGACCCCCTCTCCCCTCTTAATTTTATTCTTTGCTTCAACCCGATTCTCGACTTCCTAAACCTCAACTCCAAATTTGGCTACTTTTTTCAAGGCTCCTCCTTTATTACCCTACCATAATTATGCTGATGACTTCAACCTTATTACGACTAACAAACGTGCTTATCAACGCCTTATAAACAACATAACAGAACTGTCCTCCTCAATGCACCTACGTCTCAAACCTGCTAGATGCTGCTCCCTCTCTATCATCTCTGGCTCTGCCAAACCGATTTCCTTCACTATTCATGGCGCCCCTCCTCCAACACTCTTTGACAAGCCCCACAAATACCTCGGTTCCGTCATAGGCCCCTCCTCTACTTCTGATTGTGGTTTTCTCTTCATCAGAGAAAAACTATCAACCTCCCTTGCAAATATTGACTCCTCTTTCATCCGCCCTGAGTTCAAATTAAAAGTCTACAATAACTATCTACTTCCATCCCTCCGTTTCCACCTCACTGTCCACAATCTAAACAAATCTCAACTTACCTCCCTCGATGCTCTCTCTACAAAATTTCTAAAATCCTGGCTCTCATTACCTCGCTGTGCCACCATTGCCATCCTTCATGACCCAGTCTCCCTAAATGTCCCCACTATTTCCATTCTTTATCTTGAATGCCATGCCCTCTCTTTTGCCGCCCTCTCTCTTTCTGCAGACCCCAGTGTCCGCTCAGCACTCTGATACAAAATCTCTTCCTCATCATCTAAGCCTTCTACTTTGTCAGCCTGCAACCAAATCTTCTCACCCCTTCTCGGGCAAACCCCTGACAACACCCAGACCCTGCTCTCTACCAACCCTCAATAAATTAAAAGAAAATTAAACAGAAATTACATGGTCGCCTTCTCACCTTCTACCACAACAAAGTTCAACCCCTCCTAGTACAAGGTTCCTTCCTAAGCCTTCTTCATGTCGAACAGACTGACGCAACCTGGAAATCCTACATCTACTCTCTTCCAAAAGGTCTTATGTACTATATCCTTCTATCCTCTATTGACTGTCTGCCCACCCTTGCTACACTAAAACGCATGCATAAACGCTCATCTTGCCGCTGCCCCCATTGACAAAATCATCAAACCCTGCATCCAATACTAAACCACAGCTCTCACTTCCTCAAACAAGGCCGTTACACCTGGCGACACAACTCTGTCCTTAAACACCTCGTCCTCTCTCTCCCCTCAGCATACAAAAACTCGGAACACCCCCTCATACTTTTGCTGGTCTCCCTGACCACTTGTCCCCCTCTGGAGCCACTATTCCCCTTGACATAATCTCAACTCCATTACGACCTGATCTTGTTCTTATCTTCCCAAATAAACACATTCTCCTCACTGAACTAACCATCCCTTTTGAAACTAACATCCAATCGGCCCATTCGCGCAAATCTGACCGCTACGCCCCCCTCATTCTCGACCTCAAGCATGCTTCCTACCATCCAAAACTTATCACCCTTGAAATTGGCTTTCGTGGTTTCCTCTTCCACTCAAACTTCACTAACCTAACACCGATCCTCCCATCTAAATCTGCTGTTCGTCCCAAACATCTCCGCAATGATTTATCCCGAATCGCCACCCTCTGTTCCTATACAATCTTTTCCTCCCGCTCAGAACCTACCTGGACTACACATCCTCTCCTATCTCCTCGGTCCTCTTGATCCTCTTTAATATTATTTGCGACAAGGCCCGCTAGGGGAGGCGTCGTCTTTTTCTTTTCATGCACGCAGTAGGACACGTACATCTCCCTCTCTTTGTACTTATGTCTTCTCTCCTTTTTATCTCATCTTGTAATACAGACCTGTCGAGTAGCGGGGGATCTGTAAATCCATGCACGTAGTATTATATTTTCCTCAGTTTTGATATGTACGTCCCATAGCCCTATATAACCTTGTATGTCTTATTTGCTTTTTTCCGCTGTTATAGACATATCCGAGGTGGGTACCTGGGACAAGTCTTTATAAAACATTCAATAAAGAGCATCCAACACGCTTTGTCAACTTCGAAAGAAAGAGAAAACTTTGAACGAAAGGAAAGAAATGGAAGGAAAACTCAGCGAAGAAAAAAATGCCGTCGAGGAGAGGGCTCGAGCCGAGACCGCTCGAGCGAAAGCTGTGCTTCTAACGACTGCGCCACTTGGGACTGCTTGTCGAGCGCTGGTGACAAGTGACCCTATAGAGCACCTGCAACCTGCGTTACACGGTTGCCGCGTGCTTTCTTTTGGTGTTGAGCTCTTCGGAAACGAGCGGGAAAGGTCTCTGAGACTGCCTTTTCGCAAATCTACTGGGATAAGCTCCTTATTACCCCCAGCTTCGGAAATACTGGCCGTATATTTCCCTCGCCATATTGTCCTCGGCTGCGCTTCGGTCAGTATATAGGCTCGGGCAAATATAGGCCAGTAACTTCCTCGGCCTCCGGTAATAATGCATGTGGGTACATATTCAAGGACTATGATATTGAAAGAGGACGCATATCTGATATTTTATGCCTACTTACATAAAGGGCTGTAGAGCTAGAGTTGAGATGAGTGAAGAACGATGGCGACAGCGCTTTTCCTGCCAACGTCAGATTGATCTCCAAGGATTCGTCATCAACACCTCCCCATGTGCGGATAACGGATGAGTTTCTGCAAACACCAAACGTGAAGAGGTCGGATTCTGAGATAGTCGCCCATGCTGCATAAAACCAAAATAGACACATTTGAGCCAAAGTTCACCGCCGTCGTTTCGTTATCCAGCTGCTGCAGAAGTTATAATTGTGCTGTTTGCGGAAAAGCACGCAAAACGTAAGAATTATTTCAATCCCTATAGAAGGCCAAATACAGAAAGAGAAACCTGGTAGATAAACGAAATTATCCGTCCTGTTATAACATGAAGTTGGACGAACGTACATCATTAAAATTGCTCGGCCCCATTGTGTATTGCTACAATTATTAGTGGACATGACGTGAGTCGACGAGATCTCATGCCAATCGTTCGCTTCGCCGAGTCAGCCTGTAACGTTTAGTCGACCACGCTGTGACACCAGTACTGTTCGTATTATCTTAACGTACTTTGATACGCGATCAAATAGATGGAAGACGGTTGAGCATCAACAGATTGAGTGAGATGATAACTATTAGGGAGAATTTATAACTGTGCGCTCAGCTGGTGTTGCTGCCAACGAGGTCGAGTGCTTCTCGAGCATTAGGGAACGCTGGGATGAGTCTCGCTCCCAGTCAACCGAGTATTAATCAGCAACTCACAGATATTGCACAGTGGCCAGCTAGTGAGCGTGTAGTTTACGAGTCGTCATATGACGATGCAAACTAATGATGCTCCGAAGGCCACGTGACGAGGAAAATATGCCGATTTTCACGATCGAGCGCGACTTCTATGTTGCCCATTATCGCCTGTTATTGAAAAGTGCACCGCGAAAGGAAGGCATGCGCGCGGCAACAGTGCGACAGGCACTTGCAGCTGTCTGCTGGCATACAGTCGCAAGTAACATATAAATTTCAAAAGTACGGCTTTGTTTCCAGCGATCCCAGTTCAAAGTCTAAATAGACTGCGACTGCGGGTATAGTTGAGTCGTTTTCACAAAAAGGTTCTCTTTATTCGTTATTCCTGTTCTTTACAAACATGCTAGTTCTTGATATTGGAGTCATTTTACGAGATTACGTCCGTAAGCGTAACACTTACAGCAGGCGATCAGCAGCACAGTCCACAGACGAAGCAACATGATCCCGCGGATTATACGAAGACTGGTAACGCGGGCCATTTGCGTATTCTCAAAAGCAAAAATACAGCAACAATTCAACGTACGGTGTACAGTGTACCGGCGTTCAGAAAACCTCTTGTCCACATAACGGATTAGTATTATTGATAACGCGAACGTGTACACAAGAAACAGAAAGAGAACTAATAGCAGCTATGTGTCTAGATTCTGCGAATATGTCCTGGTATCTCGCTTCAAGGCCAGCCCTAAACCTCTCAATACTAATTGAAGCGAACACGAATCGACCAGGAAGTATGTAGTCCAGCCGGAAATTATTTTACGGAAGTCAGCAGGATCCGGAAGGCGCGTTTCTAAATCTTAGCCAGACTTGATGAAAAACGAGCTCCGTGCTTTCGCCTGAAGCTCATGTAAAGTGTAATTATATAAATTTTATTGAAGACACTTAAGTGAGCTTGATGATGAAAGACAGAGGACGTTTCGGCGTCTGACGCCTTCTTCAGCTCTGATCCTTGATAGTTTATGGAGGAAACTGTCGGCGCTGTACGAGAGGGGGGCATTTATGGCTCACTTAAGTGTCTTCAATAAAACTTTATCCACTTGGGAACAATGAGAGTGAGTTCTAAAAAGTCTTATAACATTTTAAAATAAAGTATTAAAGCTTAAGAAGACTTGTATTCATCAAGTCAACCACTGCCAACCACCGTTTAACAGTAACAAGTGCTATCTCTACACTTTCCATGGCGAGCAGGAGCCATAAGGGCACCAAATCAAACGCAGTGACGAACTGCAATAGTATGAAATGTTCGGTGGAGTACGCTGAGCAGCTCCATTTCAAATGCTAGGCGTTACCGACGGTCATAGGAATTCCTTGAACAGACGAGTATACAGTGGAGCACTTGGTTAGCGCGCATAAGTTCTTTTCTGGAGGTGGCGATTCACCGCAGCATCACTTCAAATCGGGCGCTCAGTTTTTAAGAGGCTTATCGGACCTCCATCCAGGGTCTTAAAACTATTGTGAAGGCTTCACCTACTTCAGTATGGGCAGATTTATGGAACCGGAAAAGGCCGTTCAAAGGCCGTGCAAAGGCCGATGAATAGCTACACGATTGCTACTGGCCATGGCACGCAAAAATATTTATGGTTTACCTTAACTTTTTACACATGTACGTAGACACGAGAGAACTGTTCGCCACAGGCAATCGTTGCTTAGTCTGGCGATTTACCGGCGGTTCTAAAGCATGGCATGGCATGTACAGTAGAGCTTTATTAAGTTAACGGAACTTGTGGTGACTCCGCATAAAAGGTAAAAGTGAATATAGGTTTTACGTGCACTGGGAAGAAGCAAATTGCTAGCTTATCGAGGGTTTTTCCAAGGCCTTACCCAGCACCTTGGACATCGGCCCTACCGAAGTAAGCCTTGGCATGCCAATTACTTTAAGACCCTGGGTGAAGGTCCGGCATAGCTTTGCAGCCTCAGGCAGAGACCGAACTTCCGAGAGGGTTCGAGCCTGCGACGAATAGAAAAGGTGTGCGCTACTTGTACCACGGAGGTTGGTGAAATGTTGCTGGTTTTAGTACAATGAAAAAATGTGCCTTCATTGACGATGTTAACGAATATTGGCAATGAAAGTAAAACAGGGGTTGCGTTCTTTTGCCATTTTTTATGAACATGTTAAAAAGACGAAAATTTTATAAAGTAGGATGCCGATGGCAGACGCTAAAGAACGCGATAGAGGCCAATGCCACCTCATGCACTGCCAGGCGGGAGTTGTTATTCGTGCTGGTCGGTCCAAGAAGTTTTGTTAGAAGCAGAAGGCTCAAGTGTGAACCGGAAGAGATCCAGTACTTTGATTGACGCTAACCAATACATCCACCAAACAGGGCGACTACCAGGTGAGCGACTTTTACTGTTGGCTATTGTGAGCCACAAGGGAACGGAGAAGAAGAAATCGTTTCTATAAAGTACCTGTGTTGCCTCTAGATCTGCCGCACACAACACATTCCAGAAGAGGTATGCAGAATTCACTGGAATAAATGTGTGTCTGCTCTCCTTCCGACGGATCAAGCAGACTAATAAGCCTGTCTGTGAAGTATCCTGTTTCGATCTCTATTTCATCCAACTTCCTCTTCCTAGTGGTCATGATTTCCGCTATAATCATGTCAAGTGCACTGTGGGCTAATGCCTAAGAACAAAAGACATCCAGCAGTCTCTACTCGCCTGTTCGCTACCGAAAACATACAATACACAAACCAGCTTGAAGAAATTATGACTCGACGTTTCTCAGCAATGGTCCTTCATTTTGCATCTCAGGAAATCCGTAGATTGTCACAGAAGTGCCCGCTTTCCATTGCCAGACTTTAACCACACAGTTATTTGCGATCGTTTCTATATGGTCGCTCCCGTGCGATGATAAAGCGTTCAAGGAACTTGGAAACCGCCATTCCCACTCATCAATGAAGCCGCGCCAATTTCTAAAGCCTGACACCATGACTATGATTTTCAAAGTCATCTTTTTCTGAGCAGCCTGTTTAATTTGTGTCCGTAGATGAGAGATTGTAGGAGATAGCGTGAGGGCAGAGAAAGCAAGCATGTCAGCGCTTAGCAGAACGTATGACTGTCATAATCGGAAGTCATCGCTAGTGCTGTCACTTGCAACCATACAGTGCAATCCCTGCAGCATATTTACTTACAGTTCAAGACTAGGTCTTATTGGGCTCAGAGGAACGAGAAGAATCTTCTTTACGGATCTTTCACGTCGATCATGTGGAATGTTTGTGGATCCGAGGCTTCCCTAAATGGGAAAGATATATAAGGATACGGAGTATGCTAATTAAGACAAAGTGGAGGAAAAAGTAGTCTACCGATTAGCCAGGCACGACAAGCACACGGCGATGTCCCGCCTCGAACCCAGCCAATACGCGTGATATAATTCTTCACTCTGTCCACCAATCACACCTATTGGTTACACCATGTGACGCACAACTTAGGGAAAAAGCTGGGTAGAAAAGGCGCCTTTCTGACTCACTGAGCTCAGACCAAGAACGAGGCCGTTCTTGATCCCGGAAGATGTACCTTTTCTTTGTATGAACGTTCCTGAACGCAACACTGTTCTGATGTAGTAACTTGCTTCCTGCGATTTCCGCAGGGCAACAACAATGATGTTGAGCGGCCGCAGTTCTACAGGCTTAAACCGACTCGAGCAGCAAGGCACGAAAAGCCGTCCTCGATTAACTGGACATGCAATCTAAGAACATTCGACTCTCCTTTCGAGCTCCATATGCCTCAGTGAGCCATAAATTGCACGGTAGCAGTTTCTTTCAAGCCATTCTGAGATTGGTAGAATATTCCCATTCGCTGGCAATGGAAAAGAGAAGAAAACAATGCTTCGTTTGTATTCTTTGTGCGCTCTTCTCATATTCCTCTCGTACCCACTCTCTTCTTCATCGGACCAAGTAGGTAAGTTACTAGTTTACTTTTGAGATGAAGCTTGCATGCGTCTCGTATAAGGAGGGTTTCTGAAGTGGAAGCACAGGAATGTCACGGGGATCTCGACACACATCCCTGCGTATGCAAGCGCCGCGGTGGCCGGTGCTGCGAAAGCGCTCTGAGAAATGCTCTCGTCCAGGCCAGGCGACATTAGATACAATGACGGCTGCTCTTTGTGACATAACAATAATGATAGCTTTGTACTCCACCCAGAAGACATCTAGAGGCTAGGAGTAGGGGCGGAAGTTTTTCTTTCCCTTTCTCCGAGAGAGGAAACCCAAGTCTTCGGAGCAAACGCCGTGATGGCAAAAAAGAAAAATGCTCTCTGACACCCCATGCGCTGGATCGAACTAAAACCCGCAGCGGCACGAGGCAAAGTCGCGAGCCCAGCAGGTAAATCTACACACACCCCACCGTGTTCTGCCGGCGTTAATTTTTATGCTCATTGGTAACGCTCTTCCCTTAGCGCGAAGACTGAGAGAGCCTTACGCATCTGTGTACGGGTTTAACGGGAGCAGGAAGGGGGAAAATAGCCCAGATGCAAGAATAATATAGGGCTTGTCTTATTGTAGATATGCGTACGTGTGCGTGAATATGTGTCTGCTTGCCTTCATGATAACAAGACACCAGCGGAGAGTACAGGCCGTTCTTTCAAACATTACCGCAAAACTGCATGCCTAATGCGTTCCCCTCCACTTGACTTAGCACTGGTAAATATTTCGTGCGAATGTATGAGTCGTCCGCGGATTGACGCAAGTTCGTTTTCTCCTGTTCATGACTATCGATATAGGTAAGGCTTTCCCACTTTGCAACGATGATTCTCATAGACGAATGATAACACATGGCAGCTCACACGCAGACTTCGGATGGCTTGCAGAATGCCAAGAAAGCCGATGGGGTGTGATCTGTGCACTAAACTGGTTTCCAGAGGCAGCACGTGTTGCCTGCAGAGAACTGGGATTCACGAGAGGGAATCAACCTACAGCAGAACAATTTTCAGGTTTGCAGCATTCGTATAAGAGACCTGATACCAATTTATCTCGGTGGTACTACGCCTGGCAATGCAGCGGTACTGAAGTCAAGCGAGAGGATTGTCCTCTACCGCAAAACCTACACAAGGCGTTGCCCACAAATAAACCGCGAGGCGTTCGATGAGACGAATACTGCGAAGACGAAAACTACACAATTGCAGCTGTTCATTGCCAAGGTTCAGGTAAGACAAGACCAGCATTCAGCTTATAAATGCAGCCAGTACATGTAAAAAGAATGCCTCTGCTCTATTTGGGAATAACATTCCAATGGATACCTATTCGCTCTCTAATCGTTGCACATGCTAGGAAATAACTCTAATTTATAAAATAACTAGTCAACCACGAATGTTATGCAGCGATGAGAAGTTAGGTTATGCGCACATAAGCAGAAGAATTTGTCACTGACTGCACGGAAGAGCACACTAAAATTTGATGATGATTGCAATTGTAAAAGAAAGCTCCTCAATATCAATTTTGTGCTTTGTGGTAGTTAATTTTTATCCGGTTCAACTGAGTTGCTCATTGATCTGTCTGGATGGAATATGGGGAGTGATTTGTATTAATAATTGGGATGACAACAAAGCCACAGTCGCCTGTAGACAGCTGGGACACAACGCGAGCAATGCTAAAAGACTTATTTCTCGTGACTTCAGGGCGTGGAACAGAACTGGGAATCATACCAATGGGCCAGGACCAAGGAAAGAGTGGCTTGATCACGTTTACTGCAACGGGAATGAAGAGAAGTTACTCGATTGCAATTATGGTAGATGTAACGGTCAGCCGAGACAACCCCAACTCAGGGTACGTTTTCTAATACCAGTTACGATAACAACAAGAAGAGGCACGACAACTCAACAGGAATTCAGTAGTTAAAAAGGCACTCAACGGCCCATCAGGCGCTTAGCTCTCAGGTGTCTCTAAGAATTACGTAATTAACACGGTCCTACTGATGGTGGCGGTTACAGTAGAAGCTTCAGTAAGAGGCGATTGGTGGAGGTGTATGGACGTACTGTACAGTGCTTTGCAAGAGGAGAAATAGTCGGTGCTGTTTGTTCGGGTAAGACGAAAATCCTGTTTACATTCTTCTTTTATAAGCTTGTGGAGTGCCTTCACCTCTGCAGAATCTCTTTCGTACTACATGTATGTGGCACCCAGTTGTCAAGGGCAACTCATTTACTACGTGTTTCGCCGGTATGTCATATGCATCGATTTCAAATGGCTATCTGCAAGTGTAGAAATAATTAGCGTTCTCCCAACTCACGTGACGTTATCCATACAAGCCGCCTATATTTCCTAAGAGGTTGAGAATTTCCGATCTCAACCACTTACCCACGCACCATCTGCTGATCTCAACCCCTTACCCACGCACTTCAAGGTGGTGACAGGGTTGTGAGAAATACATTCATAGCCTCGACACTCGGTCGCGACTGGTTACATCACATCTTTCGCCGCTGCGCGGCTCGGGTTGTGATTTACCGATCACTACCTCGGTCTCGGCTATGAATCTATACTTCAAAGCCTGAGTTGGTTTGTACAAGCAGTACACTCCACACCAATCTTAGTGACCTGCGGAAGTAAGAGATCGACCAAAGACCTACTCTGAAATGAAACTCAAGGTTAAATCAGTTACAATCATGCATTATCCTGAAGTAAGCCTTTAGAATGCCCTTGGTCGGAAAATTTACCGCCGAGCTATACCTCTCTAACTGTTGCGCTAAACATAATGTAGGACGTAACTTCTAAAGTGCTCTTGCCTAGTTTCAATTGGCTAGATAAGTCGATTTTGCCTCTCTCAAAGTTTGACATTTAGCTTACACACAAGATTTTCATAGATAGAAGATGGAATACTTCCGAAGAGAGGCTCCGCCGTAAATTATTTTTCATTTCACATTCGAGGAATGCTTCAAACTCTGGTTTTCCGTATCTTCATCTTATGTTCAGGTCATAAACACGTCACGACCGCAGCGACTGGACGAGCGCAGTTAACTGGAGATTTCATACCTGCTTACATAGAAGCTGCACTAGCAATCATTACAGCTAAGAGTACGATTAGCGGTAAGGCCCATACTACACAAGTCAGGAGGGCTCCTTCCGCCAACACCGCTAACTTTCGCAGCAGCAGAACTGAACCGCTGACGTTGCCCAGTACTCATTCACATATCTTCTCCACATCATGGAGGAATACAGTAGCTTCTGATTCCTCCGTTTCAGCAACAGGACCATTGAGCCATCAATGCTCAGGTTAGTGTGGAAAGACACCTAGTTTGGTGAATGTTGCATTATTTTATAAGTAAATAGAAGGAAGCAACTTTGGTTACTTTGTCACCAGTTGCGAAAATGCACTTAATTTTTGATGTTTCTAAACGTGCTCCTGCTCATTGACAGTGACAATTGATAATATCATCTCCCAGATCCTCACTATTTTACCAGTAATAATAGTCTTGAGGCAAGGAGGACTAACCAGAAAATAGCAACATGCCACAGAATGAAGCCATCTCCGCCGGTGCACACAAAGAGTGAGCCGTATTTCGAGCTCACGAACCATACAGCCCTGTCTGGTGAGCTATGTCCTCCATTACGTGGACTCCATGTCACGAGAGATTGTAATACCTACCGAGACTCTGTGTATTCCCATGATCGTGCTATCATGATCACATACTAATAACAGTCAACAGACAATGTTGCAACTGAAACTAATATTATTAAAACTAGCAACAAAAAGAAAACCATGCAACAATCTGCAACAGTGTGTAACAATAGAACAGTAGCCTACGACAATCAGCGTGCAGTGTCACGAGCATGCTAGCACGCGGTCTGAGCCGCTCACAAAAATGATGAAATAAAATGGCGGCGTACCATAGAAACACTTTAAGGTACGACACCATATATATAAAAAATTAATTATCTTGGAGTAATGACGCCATGACACTCCAAAAACTATATCCATACTTCGGTGAGTGAAAACAAATGTTCTCCGGCAGGCTGCAACATTTGTTTTCTAACGCTGCCCTGCCTTAACCTTAACACAGAAGATTTCGACACCGCGACAACAGCAGTTCTCTCCTAAACTTTCGTGGTCCGAGATCCATAGCACATTCCTATCCATTTCAAAAGGAAGCTCCAGTTCGTGTGGTGTGATGTCACACCACATGAACTGGAGCTTCCTTTGGCCAAAATTAGCAAAAATATGATGAGTCAGAACTAACAACATGAAATGACTCACTGTTACAGCTCAAGCTGGAACATGTTGGACTTGCTCTATTTGAAGGTTGAGACACGGAAAGGACCAAAATCTATTTAGTGGTAGATGTGAAATCAGTGTCAAAATTTCGTGTTCCCATGCGGGAACTTTGGCTTAAAACTCCAAATAAACTCTTCCTCTGGCATCATGAATGGATATTGATAGAATAATTAACTTTTATAATATACCTCTCCTAATTCCTTCTACCAAGAAATTTAGGCTTGCTCCTGTTTTCTTCTTCTTCTTCTTCTTTTTCTTCTTCTTCTTCTTCTTCTTCTTCTTCTTCTTTATAGTTCCTATTTGTCCACTCTGCTGCATGCTTCCAAACACTCTTTGGTGAGTTTTGAATTCAAGAAAATAATCTGCTTTTCTGTTTTTTTTTTTTACAGGAGCTGTCACCTGCAATTGCAATGACAAAAAGTAAACATCTAACAATAATCCTCTTGAAGCTGCTATCATTGTGATACTTGTGATGACAGGCAGGATCGTAATCAATGTTGCTACAATTCGATACATATGCTGAAGGTTACCACAGACTCAAAGGATAACGTCAGGCACTCAAGCTCAACAACATCACCCTTTTAACCTAGCCAGTGGAAGCCATCAACCAGTGGACGCTTCTTTTATCACCATGGAGGAGAACCAAGCGTACGGGAAAAGCGCAAGTTTCATTGGCCAACATCACCACGGTAACCAAGTCAGCCAATGATCAGGAAATCGAGCAGTCTGTGAAGAGGCAGTTCATACCGCCCCTGCTAGCATGTGACGACTGTTGTCTGCGTGAGTCTCCTGTTAAGGCCACCAGTTTAACTGTTGACAGCGATTGAAGAACGGCGCTCAAAACATGAGATTTCATTTTTTTCACCTGCCAACACATGCAACTCATTTTCTCATTCTTCCAACTGAGTTGCGTCAAGTCGCACAAGTGTACAGTAAATTTCTAAACGTATCTGAACTGAACGTCCCTGAAATTAAAACCATAAATTATGCTACTATGCTACCATAGGTTCCCGCGTTCTTGCATGTTCTTGCATTATTAGCTGTTGCTCGTGATTGTAGATTGACAGTTGTTCTGTATCTCACGGCCCGCGGGATTTGCGATGTATGAACGTGTACTTGAAGTACATGACACTCACTGTCACTAAACCTTCAAGACTGTTCGCTTGTTACCCAGTACGATGTACGTGAAAGGATGTGTTCACCTGAATTCTAAATCAATAGGAATGATAACTTGTATCACATGGCTAGTCTCAATATTGTTTTAGTTTACTTCTCGTGGCCAGTGTAAGAACATAACAATTTCTTCGTCTTCGCTTACTCATTGGGCGGCTCATGATAAATGTTCTGACATTGGATACACCGTTGATATCGATCCTTGAAGATGAATAGCGTTCCTGTGCAAACCCTCAGCTGACCGAAATGAAGACTGTTAAGAAATGAAAAAAATTTGGTACAGACGAGACTACAGCATACATTTTTTGTAATTCTAGAGCTGTCTCCTATTGCTAATTGACTGCTCCGCGGTTGTGCCTCCGTTTGTGGCGAAATAACCCTAGCTTAAGCTCCTACTGAGCCTTTCTTCCACAATAAGTTATATGTAAATGTACATGCCTCTAGATCTGTATGTAGTCTACTTGTGCAATGCCCGCTTAGATCTAGATATCCTGCCTGAATCGGAAAAAAGAGGCTACCTATTCCTCATTGGTCCTCGAAATCGACACAACTCAAGTTCACTTCCTGACTGCAGACTGCCCTTGCTGCCACAAGCATAATTCCAGTAATGCAGACTGGCCTGTTCCCGTTCTGACCAGAGATTGCGAGCATTGTACATACGTGAAATCAGGCAAAAGAAACTCATTGAGCCGACGAAACGTAGCGTTCTCTCCTGCTGTCTCACTTTTTCACTGTATCTAGATACGTGTACATGTATGTGTGGATCTACCTGCTCCTCGGATGCACGGCTGGGAGTCTTGGGCTGCCTATGTAAATAACTGCAGGCGGCGGCGTAATCATGCAGCTCCCTTCTGTCTATCAGTGAAAGATAGCATCTCTATCTCCCACTGCTTCCCGCAGAAACATTCCGAAGACAGCCTGGCGAAGTTTTGATTTTGTCGTTGGGTTGCCTTTTAATATGATTCGCTGTTGGCCGTGGCCTCATGGCCGCTTCCATGTTATGTTTAGTGGACGAAAGATCAATCGACTCTTTTTTTTGAAGACTGACTGACTTGCTCTGGTAGTGAGACTCAAATCGCCTAGTAATTCCATAATGATGGCTACTTCTGTGAAATGTTGACGATAGCTTTTGCCAAACACCACAGTGCATATGGCATCTTAGTATCTATTAGTGTGTATTCCGTAGGGTATAGTGGAAACAACACTTA